>CAJNIZ010032913.1:60744-71391 GCA_905231905.1 Symbiodinium pilosum | reverse complement strand
CTAAACCCTGAAGCATAAACCCTAGGAGTAAGGGTCCCTTGAGAGCTGTAGCTTTCCATGGCTAGCCATCACGACGGCAACTTCTCGCTGGGGTCATTAGGCTACCAAGGCAGCAGATGGACTTAGGGACCAGAGCCGAAAAAGCCTGTAAAGGAAGCAAAAAAGGGTAGTAGGGGAATACTTGAAGGGTTCGGGGGAACTTAATAAGTAGGTAGTTTCATAACGGGGATAAGTAGGGTTACTGTATGGGTTATAGGGTGTATTAACCTACTTACTAAGTCCCCCTGACCCTCCGGAGTATGATCCGTATGTATGAATGCCGAAAGAATATATTCTCCAGTTCCTAAACCCTAAACCCGAATCCCTTCATTAAACCGCATCTCTACTGTACTGCAAAAAATGTATTTGGGAAGCATATCCCCTCACAAGCCTCATTGGTATACATTTGGTTTAGAGATTCGGGATTGGGGTTTATGGCCTAGGGCAGCCTAAGACGTATTCTTGTGACGGGGTTCACATGAGCAGATGCTTGCGCTGTTGAATGCTGTTGATGATGGCTTTGGTCCCTACACTTTGGAAAACATGAGCTCAAAAGTCACGCAATATGGTACCGCCATGCGTGAGTCAAGAGGTAGAACCCTAAGGGTCCAAGTACCTAATCCTATGCTTACTCGAAGCCTGCACTACAAATCTTATTGCCCTATACCCAGGTACCTCTTCATTTGGTTTTTCGACCCCAGATCTGGGGAGCAGAAAACCAAGTTGGACTGCAACTTGCCAACCCAAGCAGCACCACAGCGGATTCAGGGTTTAGGCAGTGACTAGGTACATCCGTACATTACACTAAGCCCCGAATCCCAAAACCTAAGGCCAGAACTTTGACGTCTGAAAATGCGTGGATTTTGTTCCGCACGGGTTCCGATATTCAATTTGATTTACCCGCATGCCCTGTTCAAAACAGCAAGCATTTGGGCCTCTACACTCCACCCTTTCCAATCCCGAAAAATGCCCGCCCCATGTCATGTTCCATGTGTTTATGGCATGTCAACCTCCACCACTGTAATTAATGAGGGCCCTAAACGAAACACTCAAATTGCCTACGCCCTACCAAAAAAAGCTAACATGCTAAACTATAAACCTTCAACCCCAAGCCATAAACCTTAAGCCCCAAAACGACATGTATCCTTATATGACTCCTAGAAACCCTTCTAACATCCATTATAAGCCCCTAAACCCTAAACCCCAGCATAAACCTGTCTATTGGGTACCACATCTTGTGGTAGGTCAGACTTCAGAGGCCCTTCTCAGCCGCTGCTCCTCAACAGGCTGCCTCGTCGCTGTCCTCTTCCTCCTCTTCCTCCGCGGGAATAAACCATACTGGCTTAGGGTTTAGGGGTTTGTAGGCTTTAGGGTTTAGGGGTTTGTAGGCTTTAGGGTTTAGGGGTTTAGGCTTTAGGGTTTAGGGGTTTAAGGGCTTTGGGGCTTGGGGGTTTGGGGTTCTGGGTTTGGGGTTTAAGCTTCAGTGTGTAGAGCTAAGGGTTTCGGGCTAAGGGTTCAGGGGAACGCCAAGGTCGCTCCCCAAACGGGTAGCTTCTAGAAAGCTACAACCCAAAGGGTCCATGTAGCTATATGGTATATACTTAGCCCTTAAAGTAGGTACATGGGAACCCCTTTGGGCCCTAAGTATATACCATATACCTACATGGACCCTTTGGGCAAGGAGGGGCTCCAAATGGTATGCGTACAATCCGTGCATGCACGCGTGGATCCTGAAATCGTGGGGCCGTGAGTCCACAAATTCTCTGCGCTGTGGGCCCTCAAGTCGATAAACAATGCCTACTACTTGGGGGAAATGACCTATGTATTGGTAGAACGTACCCGAAAGTGCATGCAAGTCTTTCTAGCTCAACGGAGCTGTCTACAGCCTGCAATCTCCGACACCTCAGTAAGGGTAGTCACCCCACCCCTTGCTCTAGCTCCCTGCCCCTAGTATGTGCTGCACCTTGCTTGAAGCAACACAAGCAATCCGGAAAATCATGCTGACAAATCACTGCGCACAATGTTGTGCGCTGCTGCCCACTAACACCAAGAAAGCAACCCATAAATTGGGCTACTAGAGGAATATCCCGTGTGAGTGTTTGTGTGCTAGCACTAGGGAGAGGGAATTCGTTCCTGCAATGGGAAGAGAGACACTAAATGAGCCATAGTCTAAACTCCTAGTATCCCCATTAATAACCCTTATAGTAGTCCCCTATATACTCCCCCATATAACCCCCTTTTAAGGAGTTTAGACAATAGCTGAAATGACGTTAAACCTTAACCCTGATGTTTCCGATACTTTTGACCCTTGCCGCTTCGCGCCTGCTAAAGCCAGCAAATCGTATACTATTTGAAGGGCCAGGAGGACGTAGTAAACACGGTTAAGGGTTTAGGGTTTAGGGTTCAGGGTAGTAACGCCTATAAGCCATATAGTACCTCTAATTTCTCCCATAATCCTCTTACTTACTAAATCTCCCCTCCAATTACACACACCTTCAGCCTTCAAAACACAAAATGACCGTACATGGCAATTTGGGATGGCCACATTAATTTGGGGACATGGGTGTAGGGTTTAAGGTTTAGGGTGTAGGGTTTAGGTTGAGGGTTTAAGGTTTAGGGTGTAGGGTTTAGGTTGGTAAGTACTGTTCCAAGACATGCATGATTACCCTGAAACCTCCTCAAATGGATCCAAACAGGCCTAGGTGAGGCGTATGTTAGGCTCTTCTTGTTCCCTTTCGCACAGGCCTACAGTAGCTCCAACAAGGGACCTTATCAAAAACGCACCATGGAACCCGAATCCCCAAATCCTAAATTCTGTGGGCAACTTAACCTAGCCTCTACATATTTATGACTTGTCCCTGAATTCTTTTTCCTAACCCCCAAATTCTAAACCCTAAATGACCCTGAATCCTAGGCCCCAATCCCCGCGTCAGTCTGCTTTCATCCTCTCAGCGGCAGCGGTAAAACTGCAGCCCTATAGAGTTTAGTGTTTCAGGCCTTCTGTAGCAAGATAAGTACCTGGCCACAGAAAACAGCTTAGACAATTACCATTAAGAATGCTTTAAAGATTTGGGGCCATTATTTCATCTACTCTGGGGGCTCCTGCAAGTGTTGGGGGATCCTTACTGCGGTATATAGCGGGAGATTTTCTATACTTCAGTATCTCCGCTACAACCACAACGAAAAACAGTTAAGTCCAGAGTCTGCGAACCGCACAACCCCTTCTAGCGCCATTAGTCCAGTCCTAACGCCCAGAAGCGAAAATCTTACACCCTAAGCCCTGAACCCTAAACACCAAACCTCTGTACTCCTAAACCCCAAACCCCGACAGTGACATTCAACACCCCAAACCCTAAACCCTTAACCCTAAACCTCAACACTACCACCCCATACTGGTACACTGCCGAGCTTCTGAGGAGTCATCCTTTAACCTTGGCATCACACTCCCTAAGAGTCCAAGGACCCAAATAACAGGGTCCGTTTAAAGGGGTTATAGGGGGATATACAGGGATACAAGGGGACGATATAGGGGTATATAGGACCCAAATAATGGGGGTTTCGGGGCCAAATACCATAGTATCATAGTATTTGGGCCCCAAAACCCGGTAATTTTGGGTCCTTGGACCCTCAGCGACTTGGAGGGTCAGGGTGACTGAGTCAGTATAGGCCTTAAGGTTTTGGGGTTTTCGGTTTAAGGTTTAAAGACCAAGGATCTAGGACTTAGGGACCTAAGGTTTTCGGTTTAGGGTCCCGGGGCGGTTGGAGTTGTAAGGTTTGGGTTGCGTAAAAAAATCAAAACTCCTTTTCTTCCTGAGGGCCATGATCGGAACGCTTTCTGACTTGATAGCTGTATATGGGCTGACCTATGCACACATCTGCGAAAGTCAAAGGCAGCGTGCGGCCACGTAGGTGCCGATACGCGCAACACTTCTGGCTGCGCGTGCCCCTACAATTATAAGAAGTCGCCGCAGAGCAGAGAGGACGGCCTGGGCTCTAGCTCCACGGCACTGTACACTTGCGTTGCAAGCAACTACTACTTCAAAGTGCATATATGCACGCATCGGCAAAAGTCAAAGGCAGCGTGCGGCCACGTAGGTGCCTATACAGTTCACGCGTGTGGCTGCGGACACAGGGCCGAAATGCGCTCACACACAGCCGCACGAAACGCGGCAACTGCTTGCGCCGTCTGACCTGCCAGCTTTACCTGGGCTCCATGACGCTTTGCCGCGCGCGTTGGTCGTGGTGCTGGTAGCGGCAACCACCCCTTGAAGACCCTTGACCCATTTGGCTGCAGGTGGCGAGCTTTAGTTCAGGGCTTAGAGGCTGGGCTTTAGGATCCAGGGTTTCCGCAGACCTTCCCAAAAAAGTGCTCCCGAATGGTCTCATATTTCCGGGAACCTTCCAGCAACCCTCCGCACTTCCGCCTTCTCTGCCAGGCCACTCAAATGACCAAGCCTGTTGCAATTTGGCTTGGTTGCCAACGACATGAACGCGGACTCTATGCATTGTCAAGGGTCTGGGGCTCCAGGGTTTAGGGGTTAGAGTCCGGGGTCCACGGTCCGAGGTTTCCGCAAACCTTCAAACAGTTGCTCAGCCTGGTCTCATACTTCTGGGAGCTTTCCGCTGTCCTTCTTCCATTCCACAAACCTTCCGCACTTCCGCTTTCTCTGCAGAGCCACAATCCTGAGTATGACTTCCGTTCGCAAGCTCCAAAGAAGACGCTTTTGTGCAATCTGGGTGGACTACTACTACTGCTACTACTACTTCCACCACCACCACTACCATTACCACTACCTCTACATCTACGTCTACCACTACTGCTAGTACCACGACTACCACCCTAATCAGTAAACCCTAAAACCCTAAACCGTATAATCCTGCCTTTCCTGCTCCTCCTCCTAACAGTTGCTTTGGCGCATTTGCCCCTGCAGACTGTAGACTATGCGATGTGGAGATGGGTCTAGGGCTCAGTGTCTAGGGGGAGCGGGGCGAATACCACTGCTCATGGTACTGCCTCTTACTGGTCGTTTGGTGGAATGGACGAAGCCGGAACATGATAAAGTGATGCACGGACAACATTGCTGTATGCGAAGGTTCAGCTAAACATGGGATAACCACGGTTAGAAGTAGTCGAAGCCTTATTTGGGAGCCTTATTGCCGTAGCTACATCTACCCGAATCTACCCACAAACTGAAGTGAGTACTCTGATTCCAAGCAACTGCTGCGGGATCTCGCCGTAGGTGAGTTTGAAGCGTACGCGGAGATCTTCAGCGAAGGCTTGTGACAGGATTTGGTTTGGGGGATGGCCCCCGAAGTCTTAGAGGGATGTGAAAGCGCTTCAGGAAGTCAACAAATGGTTCATTCAAGTGCTACATGTATAAGGACTTTGAAATTTAGTGTATTCTCGCAGGGGCATTCAGGCAAGTGTTGTTTGGAAGTGGAGCTCTACGCGTTGTGGTTACTAGCTTCTGGTTTCAGATCGCGTGGAGGATTGATAATAAGTAAGCTCTAGAACTTAATTGTAGGTGCTTATGAGTTCTAGGTTTTTCGGTTAAGCTGGACACTGCTCCCTGTAACATTCACCTCTATGAGGCAAGCAAAGAGCATGATAGCATGATACTTGGGGGTTGAGAACCAACTTCACTAGCTTAGTGCTGTTGAAACATATATGGAGTTGAAACATATATGGATGGGCGAACGGTTGCGAACCTTGGAAGGAGCTGAATAGTTTGGGGTGTCAAGGGTCAAGGGATGATAGTTAAGGGTCAGGAGATGATACTGTGCTCAAGTGCAGGGTTTCTTGTTTGAAAAGATGAGCCCAAGGCTCTGGCGCCAAGGGATTAAGGTTGACAAGTGGGAAAGCGAAAAACGTTTTATGATGGGGCCGGCTGCTTTTCAATCGCAATGTGGTACGTGACAGAGGTAGCACGGTCCCTGTAACGCACACTCCTCATACGAGATATATTTTAAACTCTTAGTATCCCCCTTAGTAACCCCTATAATACTCCTCATAAATCCCTCATATAACCCCCCGCCTAAGGAGTTTAGACTATACCTCATATGGATCTTGTTGGGACATCTGAAGCACAAGTTCCAAGAATCCCTGTACCAGCCCTATGCTGGGTTGCTGTTCAGGAACTTAAAGTAAACTACTAGAATATGGAGGCCCCTTTATCTACTATATACGCACATTTTGGTAAGTTAAACCCTATAAACCCTACACTTTATATACCCATATTCTGGTACCTGACTTCTTCAACAGTAACCTAGCAGGTCTAGCAATTCCGGCGGGCGGCTTCTTTGATGGGCTGATAGGGTTTAGGGTGGTTTAGGGTTTAGGGGCTTCCTAACCCTAAACCCTAAGCCCTAAACCCTAAACCCTTATAGCGTTTAGGGTGATTGGCTAACTGCTTCAAAGACCCAAGGAGCATGCTTTCAACCTTTGCCTTAAACCCTGAACGGGGTATCATCCGCATATCAAAGATATACCGACGGTTTAAGGTTTAGGGTTTAAATACCCTGTGGTGATGGACCTGCACATTTGCCGGGCATTGAAGATTGAATGAAGACTACAGTGTGAGAATGTTCATATGGCAGTTTCCTAAAATACCCTCTCTCTATATGTATAATCTGTATTATTAGGACCCCTAAAAAATCACCCTAATTTTGGGAACTCTATATATATACTATGTATTTTTAGGACCCCTAAAAAATCCACCCTAGTGTTGGGAATTCTATATATATAGATAATCCTTATGATTAGGACCCCTAAAAAAAGTAACCCCTAATTTTGGGAAACCCCCCTATGTGATTTAGAAATCTTGGGCAGAAGTGGCTTTCTCTACAAATACTTTTTGGCGGTACCTCCTGGTACCCTTAATTGGGGGTATATGGCTCCTAATAGTGCGTATTGAGTACTTAGGCCCTAAGCTCTCTCTCTCCAGCTCTCTCTCTCTCTCCCTGGCCTTCTTCTCAGGTGTGGGTGCGTCATTTGGGGTGTGAGTTTGCCTACGCGTGTCTCTAAACCGCATCTCCAACTTGGCATGCTACAATGCATGCATGTATAGTCCCCCTTAAGTAGATAGAATACGGGGTATATGGGGATCTTACACTAGTGTACCCAATGCTTGCTTGTCCCGGCCCTAGAGCCCCATCCTGAACATCGAGGAGGTAGGCTTGGGGGGTCAGGTTCTTGCAACAGTGATTGCAAGCTGACACCGCATTACTCGGGTCTCGATTCCACGCATTCTCTGTTCTCTGGTGGTTTGGGGGTTTAGTAGAACCCTAGACCAGAAATCGTACTACCTCCCTCAAGCTCTAAGCCCAAATTCTTAAGCCCTCAGCCCCGCAGTTCAGGGGAACGATGAACCCTGTAGTCTTGGTACCCCTAAACTCTAACCCCTAGATCTGACTGAGGTCTTCGCCATCGAAGGTCTGCCCAGGCGTGTAGATCCTCGTGGGGATTCTCAAGTCAGGTTTTTTTCTGGGACCCTGGGCACACACGAGCCAAGAGTCTAAACTCCTAGTATCCCCTGAATAAGCCCTATAGTAGTCCCCTATCTAGTCCCCTATATAAACCCGGTTACGGAGTTTAGACTATGGCTCATTTGGGGATTCCAAAGCGTTTGGGCTGAATCTCGTACTGGTAATTGCGAAAAACTACAGCATGGCATCCTTAGACGTGGAAATTTCAGAACATTCCCTAAGGGTCCAAGTACATAATAATCATATACTTACCCAAAACCAGTCTTATAATTACTATTACCCAACAGCCAAGTACCTAATTATTTTGTACATGGACCCTTTGGGATTTGGAGCCCTGACAGCTCGACATACCTTAAGACATTCTTTTTTGTTTTGTACAAGCGGCCTGCCGCAACCCCGTTGTTGAACTACATCCTAAAGTTGGCCTTCCCTGCTCTGATCTGCCGGGAGGGGAAAAGCGGTGATGTAGAGTAGAGCTTCGCAATATTTCAACATCTTGATACGGTCCCTTTTGGAGGAGCGTCCGAAATATAAACCCTTGTCCCGACACTGAACCTAACTGTAATGTTCAACTGCTCTAGGAGAGTTCACGGTGGATCTTGCCAAGCTGTTGGGTGTACGGTGTACCTGTGTCTTCCGTGCTTGCTGCAGCTGTGCTGCCAAAACTCAAAACCCATGAAGCTCTCAACAATAAATCATGAAAACCTAAACTCTAGATACTAAAACTCGGCATCCCAAACCTTGAAACCCTACATCGCGAAATCCTAAACTCTACAACCATGCATCCCAAAGCCTAAAACGCCGAATCATGAAATCCTAAACCCCACACCCCCGCACCACAAACCCTAAATTCCAAAATCATGAAATCCTGAACCCTAATCCCTAAACCCTGCATCTCTAGCCCTAAACTCCTAAGCCTGCAGATTCCTCCAAGCCCTGGGGGTTTCCCGAAATTAGGGAATACCCTTTTTGGGGTTTAGGGTTTAGGAATTAGGGATTAGGGATTAGGGTTTAGGGATTAGGGTTTAGGGCCTAGGGTTTAGGGATTAGGGCTTAGGGTTTAGGGATTAGGGTTAAGGGATGACAGCAATCACCGCCCGCGACCGTACGTATGTCTTCCTACATGGTAGTTCCCCAAAACAGGGAGACCCTTTTGATATAGACACCAAACAATTAAAATCCTCATTATGGAGACCCCCAAGAAACTACCCCCCAACTTTGGGACACTCCCACATAGCAGACATTAACATTTTTCGCAGGGGCGCAGGAATTCTCAGAACCTGATGCCTAAACCTTACATCCTAACCACGAAGCCCTCATCCCGTCAGGGTTTAAGGCTTAGGGTTTAGGGTTTCTCCCTCAATCTGGGGATATATTTAGGCGAACAGGTTCATAGGAAGTGCGTTACAAAACCCTAGTGGTCTCTGTTCTCTGTGATAATACCTACAATCCACTGTAGGATATTACATACCTGGTGATAACCTACCTAGAGAGATGGATGTTCCACACCCTATACCGGTTGGGGTTTTAATTGGGGGCTATAGGGTGTTCAAAATTTCAATTTCGCTTCGGGCCTCAAAAGTAGGGTTTAGGGTTAGGGTACCCCCAAACCTTGCCCCAGATTGATGGATTTGGATTTTGTGATTCCAGGTGCGCTCTAATCCCTGAGCCCTACTTCATCCCTCAAACTGGGGAATGTTTGGGGGACCCGCAAACTCTAAAAACAAAACAAGGCCTAAATCCTACGGCTAGGCCCCACACCATAAATCCTAAACCCCAAACCTTAGTCCCTAGACCTTAAATCCTAGTCCCTGAACCTCCCTAAACCTTCATCCCTTAACCCTAGAGCCCTAAACCCTGAACCCTGAACCCTAGTCCCTGAACCCTAAACCTTAAACCCTGGGGCCCCAAACCGGAACTGGTAGAAGGAGAGCCAAGCCATGGCAACAGTTACCAAGCCTGAGTTGGGTTTAGGGTTTAGGGTTTAGGGTTCAGGGTTTAGGGTTTAGGGTTCAGGGTTTAGGGTTCAGGGCTTAGGGTTTAGGGTTTAGGGTTTAGGTGGATTTTTCAAGGTTTAGGGTTAAGGTTTAAGGATTTAGGGTTTAAAGGGTTATATAAGGGTATATAGTGGTATGTGTAGGGTTCCATGAAGGATGTATAGGGCCTGAGAATTTGGATTTCGAGGCTTTCCTGAAATTTGGGGTACCTTTAAAGGTGCGATAGGGTTTCTATGGGGGCTATTTCGGGGTTATTCTGAATATAGGGTTTAGGGCTCGAAATTTGGGGTACCCTTGAACGGCTTCTATAGGGGTTGTGTAGGGGTTATATAGGGATTGTCTTCAGTACAGTGTTTAGGGCTATAGTGGTTCGTCTAGGGATACATCCAGGATGTCGATGGATTAGGGATATGTCGGGCTCAGGCTTCCACGGGATTAGGGGCCCTGTTACCTGCTGTAGAAAGGGTTACGTAAGGGTATAGTGTGATATGTATGGATATACAAGAACATCTAGGGGGATACGTAGGGTTTGCGTTGGGTAGCTAGAGGCCCGCCTGAAGGGGCTGTATAAGCGGATCTACAAGGGTATATGGGGATATGTATATATGGTTGCTTCGCTTCAAGAAGATGACATGCCTGGTGCATGACAGGGGTAAAAGGAACATGTAGGGTTTAGGGTTCAGGGTTAGAAGAGGGATTTGATGTCTCTAACACAGACAGAACACACATCTTACTTTAACATGAAGGGAGAGGGACATCATAGACTTTTAACAGGCAAGCTGGAGTGTTCAAGGGCTCAGATAGGATCTTATTTCTTGGTAGATTTCTGCCAGCTAGGAAGATGATCTAATTGGAATCCTATCACATGTATTGTCGAAGGAGCTACAGTCAATATTACCCACATAATTCCTGGACATGGGTTCCGTATTAGAGACTATACTGCTGACTATCATGAACTATAACCCTAAACCCTAAACCCTGGGTTTAGGGTTTAGGGTTTTTATAAGAGGGACCCCAAGGTCCACGGCTAAGGCCCCTTATCCCTTAAGGAGGCTACTGCTTATAGTAATTCACATGGCCTACGAGGTTGTCTATTTGTTTCGAAGCCATAAACCCTGAACCCTAA
>CAJNIZ010032913.1:42350-56285 GCA_905231905.1 Symbiodinium pilosum | reverse complement strand
TGGTAGCTTCCATTTTACTTTCCATTATCCCAATCTAACCCCAATATTTCCCTAACTAGAATATTGACAAATTGTAGGATTTAGGGCCAAGGGGCTGGCGCTGTCGGGACCCATGGCCAGGGGAATGAAGCCCAGGAGCACCTGGATCAAAGTTTGGGGCTTTCTGTAAGGGATTTGGAACCCCAGTATAAATCATAATTTCAACTAAATATTAGGATTCTAGGTAACAGAAATATTTTCAGGAACCTTGTAGCTTTTAGAGAACTCCAGCCCCCACGGGTTTAGGGTTTAGGGTTTAGGGTCCAGTGTTCAGGGTTTTAAAGTCCAGGGTTTAGGGTCCAGTGTTCAGGGTTTTAAAGTCCAGGGTTTAGGGTTTAGGGTCCAGGGTTTAGCGTTTAGGGTTTAGGGTTTTCGCTTCCAGAAGGATTCTGGAGTTTGGGGAGGTAGGAGGACCCCCCCACCCTGTATAATAGGAAAATAAGAAGGTCCTAATATAAACACCATTATCCCATTTAGTCACTATTACAGGGTGGGGGGGGGTCCACCTAAGGTATACAGGAAGCCACCAGTTTTAGAGAGACACGTGTCGGTCACATGTTTGTTTTTCACTGGCTGCTACTGGCGTCGTAACAAGGCTCCACATAAGATCTGATGAAAATGGTATTAGGCCCGTTCTCGCATAAGCCTGCTGGAAATACACACGATATGCGTGCTGTTTAAGGATTGCTCGCTTTGCTAAGTCGTTTTTCAAGATTGCTTGGAAAACCTAGGGATTACCCCCAATAATGGATAATCATATGGAAAAGAAAATCGAACATGAAATAGAAACTGTGGTTATATAGGGTTATGTAGGGCTCCAAGTATACAAATTATACACATTATACTTACACTGGGCCCTAAAGACTGTAAATCTTATCTACATTGGGCTGTTAGGATCCCTCGAGAAAGCTTTTTGCAACTATCTGTAACTATCTGAATTCGTCTATCAAGCTCGTGCTCATTATCCGAACCACGCAGGAAAACCTCTCAAAATCAAGAAGGCACCTGAAGTTCTGTATAGGGTTTGGGGCTTTGGACGCGCGAGTTGGTGTCCTGGATCATTTGGGAGGTGGTGGGCAAGAATTCTGTCTTCGAGTGTTTGCGAGTTCAGGCTTAGCTGGGATAGAGTCGGATAGAAACTCCTATGCGCTTGCTCTGAGGCGTGTCATGTTCGTCTCTCTTTTTTCGGAAAGAGGCTCCTACGATAGACTTCTTGTGGGGCTTGTCATGTTCTTTGGCAAAGGGCAAAGGGTCATAAAGGAGCGACCCCCCAAAACTTGCCTGCATATGGGTTGTTCTGAAAATTATGGAGCCCTTTTGGATATAGAAAATTTTGCGACGCCTGCTATTTAGGGATAGCAAGATTGGCCCGTCATTTTGGGAACTACCCATATGATCAATGGGGTTCCAGGCCTCGAATCTCTAAGAAAAACGCGGCTGCAAGGGCACACCTTGTCTGAAATTCAGGGATGACGTTGGTGCCATCTACAGGCTTGTGGTCTATTTATAGGACCTGATACCTGACCGGGCAGGTAGGGAAGGCCTGAATCCCAAACCCCGCAACACTAAATCCGGAACTGATGAAACAGCCACCTATCATGGGTTGCTATGCTGGTAGACCCTAAACGCCGAAACCTAAACGTTCCCTGGAGGGCCACGCGGTTTAGCTACCATGTTATTTAGGGTTTAGAGTTAGAGGGTCAAAGGGACTAAGCGTGTAGGTCTGGACGTACCGTACAGCTTAAATTGGTCGTGACTAAGTCCCCCTGACTCTCCAAGCACACCCTAAATCCTAAGACCAAAGCTTAAAGTTCCGCAGAGCCATGGGGCTTAGCACCAAAATTGGCACCCTCAAGAGCCGTTGCCCGCAAAATGTAGAAACGCCAAGCACTAGCCTTTGGAAACTCCAAACCCTAAACCCTTTCACCCATGCCCTGCCTTCAGCAAGGGGAGCTGCAGAAAGAAAAATGCCGAATATGCCTTCTTCTGGAAGTTGTACTTCCCATCTTCATCAAGTTTCTCGAACCTGCAAGACTAGGGTCTGGGGTTCAGAGTTCATACGTCTAGACATCCCAGAATATCTCTATCCATATATCTCCTTACAGAAGCCTACATATCCCTACATACCCCTATAGCAACATTTTGATGACATCTGAGTCTTGTAGTCAGTCATGCCCTCATAGTTCTCACACACACACACACACCAAGATGGTATGTCTACCCGCAGCAGGCGTGTTGAGTCTTTCAGGTTTGGGTACAACCATGTTGCAGGAAGTTCTGCTTTTCCTGCAGGAGAAATACAAAGCAGTGTCCCCATCGAATTGCTTACAACATGTCTTCGAACTTGTCCCAGTGCTAGAAGAGCAATGGGGGCGCGCAGGAAGGGCAGATGAGAGGGAACCTGTAACCCCAATCACCTACAGCTTTGTGGGTAGTCCCTACTAAATGGGTGGCAATTATTACTAAACTGTCCCTAAACCCTAAACCCTAAACCCTAGTAATTGGGGTCACAGGAAGCGGCTTTTGGATCAGCCTTCAGGAGTTTCGGGTTTACCCAATGGCTACTATGTAGTTCCTTTTTGGGTCTGTTATGTTTTTTGGGCAAGGGTATAGAGTACACTGCCCAGAAAGGAACTCTATAGGAGGGTCTGGGTAGCGATTGGGGTTTAGGGTGCTATGGTGTAGAGAGGTTTAGGCCAAAGACCGCTCAACAATAGCAATCTGGTGCCATGTGGCCGAATCCAATAACAACATGTGAATGCTGCGGGTGCAAGCTGTGTGCTTTTCATTTGACTGAAGGCCCGAAGTTGAACGATTAAAACTCCATGCAGCAGGTGCAATGCGCTCAAACCCTGAAACTCGCATTGTTTTCTTACAGTCCTTCATGCCTACAGCATACTACGCCTCTCACACATCTCGAGCCTTAATTAATTCTATTTCTATTCCCAACACAAAAGGTTGGGTACTGCCCCCACCCAGTAACAGTCTATATTAGGGGTCCTATTTACAGCTATATATGACAATACTATAATTATTATCCAACTATTACTGAGGGGGGGCAGTACCCAAACAAAAGGGTGTCTGGAGGCAGCCACGCAGCGAGTGATGTGCTGCAGCAGCAATGACACCTTTCTGGACAACTGAGTGGGCTTAAGATTTGGTAGTTTCCCCGAAAAACAAGGGGACCCCAATGTAGACCCCAAAATACAGTAGTCCCTCATTTTTGGACATCCAAAATGGTACCCCTAATTTTGGGAAATCCTCATTTAGGGTCTTGAGGTTCTAAAAAATTGTTGGCTGTTCAATGTAGGCATATCCTCTGGAGGCTCCAGGAACGCTAGGACACAACCAGCCAAACCAGGCCCCAAACGCGTTGCCCTCGTGGGTGATTTTTCGCTTACCAAACTTGTCACACACAACCTGCGTCGGCAGTTCCATGTCTTTTGCAGCAGTCTCGCTGCTTGGGGCATGCAGAAATCAGACGCGTCCCCACGTTCTCGCAGACAGAGAGGGCGAGGAAAGAGTAGCAATGCGGTACGCTCTCCGGGCTTGAATTGCAACGTAAAGGAGATTAGGGCTCATTTCTTCAAATATGCCCATGTTCAGAAAATGCAAAGGTTCGTGTTAAGTACCGGATATGTACTTCTGCTGCCTTCCTGAGCCGCTTTGTCGCAAGTGGAATATGCCGGGGTTCTAGACAGTCCAGGGGGTTACGCTTTGGCAACGATGCCCACAGCTAAGGTCCATTCTTGTTTGCCGTAGGAGTCCAGGAGGAAATCCTTGCTCCTTTAAACTGTGGGTGCCACCATCGCTCTCAGAAAACTTCCCGGGCGTTCTGTCCGATGACTGCGCGACACCTGTCCGAACCTTCAAAAAAACTCAATGGGACATAGAACTAGTGTTTGGACCTCTGCCTGTTCTTGCCCAGCGTACTAGAACATCAGTAGATGTCTATACAGATGTCTACACACATGTACAGTAGAGTTCACAAGCTTTTAACAGAGGATGTGTCGGTTGCGGCCCTGACTTGGCAAGTTTACGAACCAAGGCCCGCTTAGGGACGCAGGGCTGCGTACGCAGCCTCGCCCAGTCTACACAATTTGAAGGGCCGTTCTGAACAGCACATGGACGTGATGTAACCCCCGGGCCAACTACTATTTTCCTTAAGATGGGGTACCCATAATTTTGGGAAACCCCCATATCTGCTCTGTGATCCACCTAAACCCTAAGCACAAGATCTCCCGACCATGGGGCCGACCCCAACATGTCACGCAACGGCGATTTCAATCCTTGGACAACTAACTACCCCTAAGGGTACAAGGACCCAGATAATAGGGTTTTAGGGCCCAACTGCCATTAATATCATAGTATTTGGGCCCTAAAACCGCATTATCTGGGTCCTTGGACCCTTAGGGCTTAACTACCCTAAACCCTAAGCCCTAAACCCAATTGACTACCTAGCCTAAACCCTAAGTCAACATCTCCAAAGGATTTAAGGACTTTTTGTTTCTTCGGCTTTTATATAGTGCTTTATAAAGGAGCCCATGTGAAGTCCGAAGGTAACCTAACTTGATCTTAAATAGACATGTCCTTGTTTAATTAGTCAGGTTCTTGATGACAGTATAAGACCACTCAGCGAATTCTTGTTGTTTAGGGTTTAGGGTATGAATCTGACGTATAGAGCTGAAGCTCCTTGGGAAGTACCGGCTTTTACAATCAAGCTCAAGTAAGTTTGATACCGACGCAGGATCCTGTGTGTAACTGGGGGGAGGCATTCCTTCCTACTTGAATTGATTACCTCTGCATCAATTTTAGTATCGAGGCCGTGGTAATGCATCTGGAAGACTCGCAGAATCAGTGCATTCAGGGTTGTCATGGGAGGGTGGGTGAGCCAGGGAAGATGTAAACGCTGCTACTGTTCATCAACAATAAGGACACTTCACATAGGCTATTCTAATTTCATCCCCCATCTCAAATAGGCGCAGAGACCCTACCTCATATCATCCTTGAAACCGGACCCTATAAACATCCCAACGGCGAAACTTCCAAACGCAACTCCAAAAACTGCTACCCTCTAGACCCAAAACCAGGATCCATGTAACATTCTTATATACCTCCAATTCAGTTGAGTCACTGAAGCCAGCCGAGCCGATGAAAGTCGACAATATCTGGCGGCGACAACACGTTTCCGAGGCATCAATCATAGTAGTAGGCGGCGTGATTTTTTAGTGGAGTCGCTGGTGGTGGCGGCAGCGGCGGTGGTGCTTGGCAGTGGCGGTGACCGTGGTGGTGTGGGGGCAGTGACAGGAGGTGAGGGTGGTGGGGGTGTAGTAATGCTTCAGTTCCAGGATTTGGGGACGAATGTTTAGGCTGTCAAAAAACCAAGCTAACGGCAAATCACATGAGCGCCAGCACACATACACCAGCTGAGTCACCAAAAGCATTGGAAACCGAGCAAGGATAGGAGGTCGACCAACAACATTGCTACGTGACGGCAACCTAGGTAGTCTGTCTGCAGTTGCTTCATTCAGACTTGACGCAGGGCATGGAACCCTTGCCGGATCATTCTAGTCTTTAGGTAAGAGCAGGCCTGATCCTGAACGAAACGACGCCGCAGCGGCGCAGCAATAAAACCCCAGCCCAACACCTGAACCTGAGGTCCTATATAAATGTTGGCGCAGAATTTCCCTAATTGGAAAAATGTCGCAAACCTGAGGAGGACAGCTTACTTGGAGGGCCAGGCAGACTTAGTAGAACCTTAACGCAGGGTTTAGGGGTAAGGGCGAATATTCTTTCGGGCCACCTGAATCCTAAACCCCTAAAATCTACACCTAAACCCCGAATCCTACACCCTAAAGCGCAAAGCCTTGCGCCAATTTGGAATGCATTCAGGGTTGTTCAATTCTCCTAGAACAAAAGGAAAGATGGTTTCGATTCATTCCATCTTCCAATGGTTTGACTTGGCCTAAGACTTAAAACCTAAGCGTATAAACTTAGAACCTTCAAACACCAACCCTTAACCACAGCCTGCAGGAGCCAAAACTTAAACCCAAGCCCCAAAGCACCAAACTTTACATCAAAGGCGCTCTGCACTTGAAACATGCCTAGGAAATTTCTTGGCTTTCTCGTCGTCAAAGGCGCAGAACTTGAGGGCTTAGGGTTTCAGGGTTTACCTGTGGCTCCGTTTACCTTCAGCTTTATGGTTTCTCCTACTAAACAGGGGGTAGGCCACAGGTAATCTCTGCACAAGAAACATACCCATCGTTGGTTCTAGGCTCTGGCTCCCAAACAGAAACGCGATGGGAGCCAGGCATGCGAGGAGTCCAAGACACCTATGGGATTTACCTCACTATGAGGAATATATAAACCTTAAAGCCGAAACCCTACGTATAGTATAAATAGGGGATACCATGCCCTAAGGGTCCAAGGACCCAAATAATAGGGACTTAGGGCCCAAATACCATTATATTCATGGTGTTTGGCACCTAAAACCCTATTATTTGGGTCCTTGGACCCTTAGAGTCTTAGAGCTTAAGGCTTAGGACATTAAACCGTCAAATCCTTCAAGCCCAAACCTCAAACCCTACCTGTGACCCCAATTGCCTACAGCTTTGCGGGAATTACCGGCTATGTCGTAAGTATTACCCACAAAACTGTAGGTTATTGGAGTCACTAAACCCAAAACCCTAAACTATGGGCACTAAACCCCGAGCCTGGGAAGTCACGATGATCGTTGACATAGAAGAGTCGATGAAGCCCTAGGCTTGAGGATTGGAGGTTGATAGCTGCGAGTTTAGGGTTTAGGCTTAGGCTTTAGAGTTTTGGCTTTAGGGAGTTCAGGCTTTAGGCTTAGGGTTTATGCGGTCACGTTGCAGGGTTTACCTTTCCTCCTGGGGTTTACCAGGGAGTGCCCTTGCGGGCCTGTTGGATGGACAGAAGAGGGTCAAAACCCACTGCTTCTTCCCTTCAGCCTCAGGAAGGGTTTCGGGTTTAGGGTTTTGGGTTTAGGGGCGTGTACGTTGGCTGCGTTTTCCTGGAGGAGCCCACATCTGAAGCAGTCATCTGAGCCCAAAAGCCTTGCCCAACACCCTGATGATGTTCGAGATCATGAGAGGGCCCTGTCAAAAGCAATGTTGCCACTACTTTGGGCACTTTTTGGCTGAGGTGTTGTTACCCCTCACGTAAGCCAAAGCGGAACCCCGATTCTGGTGATGCTCCTGTACTTGGGGGCACGCTTCGTACGCAAACATCATCAGCAATGGAGCCTCTATCCCAAAGGGTCCATGTAGGTATATGGTTGATACTTAGGGCCCAAAGGGGTTCCCATATACCTACTTTAAGGGCAAAGTATATACCATATAGCTATATGGACCCTTTGGGAATGGAGCAGAAAGCCTATGAACCCAAGAGAAACCGGCCAAAGAGCTGTGAACGCGGCGTTTTGTGCAAGCTTGCCATGTTCTGACACACATGTTCCATGTTTTGCAAATCAAGCAGAAGCAACATCTGACATATCTGATACGCTAAAGCGGTGTGGTAGCATAGGAGCCTCTAAAATGCTGGAAGTATGTGCGAACGGCCTGCACAAACCATGCAAAATGCAAAGCTGACAGAGTTGACAGGCATTGGCCACCGCATTACACGCAGGTTGGCTCGCATGCACATTATGCAGCGTGGATACTACCAACAGCCCTACACCCTTGTGGGCGTTTGTTCCCTTAAGGGCCCCGCAGCTCCCAAGATGCCAGCATCATGAGCATCATGGGGCCGGTCTGGGCCCTCATGTGCCTCTTGATAGTGCACATATGAGGACCCAGCAGACCTTCAAAGCACAAAGTATCTTAAGGTGCCAAAAATAGCGAACCAAGGCCCAATTGTCATGATTCATGATGATGCTGGTTCGGACGAAAGTTGCCCAAAACCCTACATAGCATCCGCGGATGCCTCAAAATCGCGTCCAAAAAAAACGTTTCATTCTCATATTTCCGCACGTCTTTCCAGTACCACGGCAGCTCCTATATGCTACTGCAGCACACCAATCTCAACTGTGGCAAGATGTCGAAATCTAATTGCAAAAACACATAAAAAATACAAATGTGCGCCAACGCATCGGACACTTAGGCGAAAAGCGATCGTCAAAGTAGTTGGAAGGTCTTAGCGATATTAGCGTGTACAATATAATTCACAGATAGATTCAAGCTCTCAAGCAGCGGACACCACTTAGATGGAATGCCAACTGCCGGGCTGGTCAGCAACATAACTTGATAGTCCTACCAGAAGAGCTCAAAGCTTTTTGCCAGTTCCCAGGTCATATAAAGTACGGTACTGACTCTTTTCTTCGGAAGCATAGCAGGTGAGAACCCTAGTGCACTGCTCAGAACATAATCCATCCCACAGCTACACCACGATTGCAGCTTTTCTTAGTTTCATAAGTAGCTAAGTCTGGGGTTGCAGGTAACCTGAGTTGGATAACTACCGTTTTACGTGGTCACAACCTTATTCCTGTGATTCATGGCTCTATAGCCAACCATCCCATAGGGTTCAAGACCCGATAATCATAAAGTCACCACCTAGATCCCAAAGTGCCTACTCTTGGTACTTGAACCCTCTGGGCACAACCCTGAACTCTAAAACCTTAGCCCCAAAACCTTAACCCTAAACCCTAAACCTTAAGGACCCCCGAATAGACTCCCAAACCTGACTTGTTCCAGTTGCTGGAGCAGTCGAGCAGTAGCCATCCTTCAAGGGTGGGGGGCTTCTGAGCATAAGGGACCATAGGAATATGTGAGGATTGATGAAAGGTTAGGGGACCATACGAATATGTGAGGATTGATAAAGGGTTTAGAATTTAGGGTGGAGAGTGAAGGGTTTAAGGTTGGGATTATGGCGGCCCTCTCAAAGACTCTAAACCCAGACCCCCAAAGGGGTCTAAAAAGTAGATCCCCTAGAAGCATATGGCAAGTTATATAGGGATTGTATAGGGGTTATTATGGGCTTATATAGGGGATCTAATCTTTAGATCCTCCCAGGGGTCTGGGAAACTGTAGTCTCCTTAGACCTGCAATAAAAACTTTATCTCTAATTAAAATTGGTGTTATACTATAATGAAAATGAAAAATGATTCCTAAGGAGACTACAGCGAAGGGGGTACTGTTAAGCACCTCCTAGGTTGGTCAGCAGGCTTTAAGATTTTGGGTTTCAGGGTTTAGGGTTTAAGGTTTAGGGTCTCTCCCTTTTTGGGGAGACGATCCAGAAGGCTACGCTAGGCAATTACCAACTGACAGTGGCAATGACCAGAAGAGGTATCAGAGGTTATTATGGCCACTGAATAGAATTCGTTTGATTGAGGACTGCTCCCCGCAAGGGGAGCAACCCAACATCCAAAACCCTAACTTCCCAAACCGCTAGCCCGACTTTTATGATCCCCTCAGTATCCCTAAGGGTCCAAGGACCCAACTAATAGTGTTTTAGGGCCCACTATTAATGGTGCTTGGGCCCCAAAACCCGATTATTTGGGTCCTTGGACCCTAAAAGTAGAGGGTATCTGAGCGACCAGGAAGGTTAGGTTCAGCGAGACCAAGAAGCGTGGGCCCAAGGTTTAGGGTTTAGGTTTGAGGGTTTTGGGAGTGAAGAACTTCTCGGACAAAAACATGTTGAACAAGTCGTCAAAAAGAATGCGCAATGTTGATAAATCTTCAATGTATAAGCCGTGATGCCAAACTGAACCATGTCCAAAAAGAAACTTGAACTCGTGTGCCCGCCTAAACCCTAAACCCTAAACCCTCATTCCTGTTATAAAAGCCTTTGAACCGATGCGGCTTTCCAGCAACTGCCCCCGCCTGAGCACCAACCGGGCCAGGGCGAGCCCGAACCCCGGGGCCCAGGAACTTCGTAAAAGGGGCTATAGGGGTATTTAGGGTTTAGGGTTTAGCCCCGAGAAGAAGCGCTTACTCACAATGTCTTTGTCAACCTAGACCCCTGGGAGGATCTAAAAATGGATCTCTATATAATCCCTACATAATCCCTATATAACGCCTATATAATCCCTACATAGTCCCTATATAGACCCTATGTACTTTCCCATATGGTTCTAGGGGATCTAATTTTTAGATCCCTTTGGGGGTCTGGGAAGGAGCTCTGCCCAAGCACCGCCCACGCCGCAGAGCCGCGCCCTGCTAGGCCGCCGACCCGAACCCGGGGGAAGACTGGGTTGCTGTTCGGGAACTTAATGTAAGTTTTATATTGGGGAAACCCTCTTAATTACTGTATATATATATATATCCCCAGTATGATAACTTAGTTTAAGTTACTATTTTGCGGAAACCGTATTATTTATTATATATACCTATTATGGTGACTTAATGTAAGTTAATTTATTGCGGAAACCCTACTATTTTCTATATATATATATATACAACCCATTATGGTAACTTAATCTAAGTCCCTTAACAGCAATAAAGAAGAGCTGCACGTTGCAGAGTGCCTTTGCGCTGGCTGGCTTTCATCCAACAAAAAATCCGCGCTGTCAAGCCACTTTTGAGCTACAGTCACTTCCGATATTACGAATGGACATGGGTTCCGGTGAGGGGATGTATTGATTGGGGACTATACTATCAAGGCGTTGTCCGTTGTTCCCTTAAGGTCTGTACCCTTGGGCTTGGGCCCCTAAACCATGGGATATGACCCTTGATGAAGCTATTTGGGACCCAAAACCTAGGGTTACAAACATTAATTAAGGGTACAAACTTAAAGTCTTTGATGCTAATTATACCAAAGGGACCCCTAGATCCACTCCTAGTGCCCCTGGGTACACCTAACACCGAGAGGCTTATATGAGCTGTATGTAATCTAAACTCCTAGCAGCCCCCTTAATAACCCCTACAATACTCCCCTATATAATCCCCTATAGAATAACCCCTTTCAAGGAGTTTAGACTATAGCTCATGTGAGCTTGGGCAGCAGGAGGGTGGCCTTAGACCTGAAGATTCAATGAGCAACGCGTGCCAGGCTTCTACAGGCCTTTTCGAGAAAGACGGTAAAAGCAAGCTCCCGCTAGGGGGTTTGGGGATAGGAAGATGCTAGCTTCTAAACACTAAAAGGTCAGAATCTGGGGGGATCGAGGAGGGATCTGTTGCACATCTTGCTCAAGAATTAAACCCACCCGGCATCTTCTGACTCCTTCCTGCCTTTGTCAAAAACACATCAACATCAAAGCTATCCATTTTGGGTCCGCGGTTCCGTTTTCCGTCAGGGCGGTGAGGGTTTAGGGACCCTAACCCAACTCCAACCCCTAAACCCTAAACCAGGAATCCTAAATCCAACTCCAAGGCCCAAAGTCCTAAACTCTAAGCCCTGAACCCCCCAAGGTCCTCGTTTTTGGAGAGTGGCGTGGGGATCAGGCTGTTGGAGACAATGAGGACGCTTGTCACGATGAAGATCCAGATGAAAAGCTCGACCAAATTGATCCTTGCATCACTGGGGTTAAGGGTTTAGAGTGTAAAGGTTTAGAGTTTAGGATTTAGGCTTTTAAGGCTTAGGATTGTAGGGTTTAGGGTTTTAGGGTTTAAGGTTTATAGGGTTTAGGATTTAACTCGTTGGTTGGTTGTGTGGTGATCACGGGGGGTTCTGGGTCTCAAAAAGATAACAGGAGTAGCACGCAAGTGCTGTCAAATCTGAAGGACATCCGGTCTTGTTAAATTTCGGAGTGAACCCCAACAAGCACAAGACATAGGAAAGGGGGGGTTCTCAGAATGAAGGACCTGATTGGATTTAGGGTTTGGGGTTTAGCGTGTAGGGTCCCTACCATGATTGAAAAAATGTAACCCCAACCCCTCTGCCGCGGGAAAAACCGTCGGGGTCCTAAACCCTAAACCCTACACTAAGCCCGGGTGGGGGTGGGGGTATCATAATTAAGAACCTCGGGCTCTGGCTGAAGTCTAAGCCCCTCAACCCTAAGCCCTGAAACCTTGAACCCTAAACCCTTAAAATCAAAACCTGAACCCCCAAAACCCTAAAGTGCTAAAACCCAAAACCCTTAATTTGGGGAAGGGGAGGGTTGAGCATGATACAAGCTTTTTACCATCAACCAGACCTAAACTCTTGTAACCTGTCCCTTTTTTAGGACATTTATCTTCTCCGCCTAATATCTTCCCCCAAAAGGGGCTAGAATCTACTATACACAAAGAAAGTAAGCAACTTCCCTAAACCCTAACCGTAAAGGTCTAAGCATTGCATAGAAAACTGGTCGAGCAGCGCTCTTTGGATGTCCGGAACCCCCAGCTGGTGCGTCTTCCGGCTGTAAACAAGACCTCGGTGGGAATGCTTTAGGGTTTCGGGCTTCTATAGGGTCAATTATTGGGGTTATATAGGGATAATGGAAAATAAAATGGAAACTACTATAATGGGCTTTTAAGGTTTCAGGCTTTAGGGTTTGACGTTGGGTACTGCCCCCTCCCAGTAACAGTCCATATTTGAGGTCCTATTAAGGGCTATATATAACTATATTATATTATATTTGTTATCCAACTGTTAATGAGGGGGGGCAGTACCCAAGCTTTAGGGTTTCGGGCTTAAGGGCCTTAGGGCATTAGGGTTTTAGGGCCGTGGGCTTTAGGAATTCAGGGTCATAGGGATGTAGGGGTTTAGGGTTTTAGGGCCTTAGGATTTTAGGACTTTAGGGTTTGGGTCTTTAGGGTTTTGGGGTTTTGGGTCTGAAAGCTATCCCGAAAAACAATCTACAGGGCCATCATTGTTCATCTTTGTTTGGGGTTAGTTTCGAGAGTTTCGGGCCCAATTACTCATAGACGTAGATCTCCAGTGTATTGATGTCTTTCTGACATGCCCGTAACCCTGAACCCCAAACCCTGGGCTCCAGACCTTCTCTGCACCAACATGACGACTGCATATATGACAAGATTTTCGACCCTAAGTAATTAGCTACACAATGGACATGGTTCCTTCTAGGGAACTGCACTAAACCACCGAAGGGACCACTATGTCCACCCTTGGTGGTTCCATGGTAAACTCCATATTGCAACTCGCTCATATGGCAGGACTTTGGACAAATGCTCGTGTCCCACGCGTTAATCTTCAGGTACACCAGGAGAACCCTAAACCCCCAGACCCTAAACCCTAAACCCCCAAACCCTCATTCTGCCCTAGATATGAGTACTAGGAGCCCTAGAACGGAGGTGATCGAACAATGTTGATGAAAATTGATTTGAGCTAATCTGGCTTTCAGGCTACCACGTGTCGAGACATGAAAGCCCCTCTGAAGCACAGCACCACGCGGTGACAGGCAAACATGACACGGTGGACCGCACACACACACAAACGCAGAAACACGGACTGGACAGATATTACAGCCAGGCCGGCTAGTGCACTTCCCTCATCCTTCCCAGCTCGGAAATAAAGTTTTGCAACGAGCCAAGCTCAAGAACATAATAGGGGCCAATGCAACGATTGAAACAAAGGAAGAAACCCGTGTAGGCAAAACCCACTGTTGTGCCTTTCTGGCGCAGCCAACACATTGCGTGACCAGTATAGCAAAGACCGTACAGCCCCAGGAACCGAAAGCCCTTGGCCCAAAAATGCATACGTAGACCGCAAAACATGCAAGGTTCCCTTCTCACCTGCTAAGCAGCTAGCAACATTGCAAAAGCTGACAAAGTGACATGCGTTTTCGGCTGACGGGGCACTTCAGTGGTTCTTATCACTTCCTTCCAAGCTCAAGCCAACAGATGTAGGCTAGCAGTGCGCATGTACAAAGAGGAACTACACAATCAGCCTATGAACAACAACTAAAACCTATGCCGTTTAAGACTCGAACTTCTGGCACACGCCCGCGCTTTGCTGTGCCTCCTCATGTTGAACTGTTGACCAAGATTCCCGGCATCG
>CAJNIZ010032913.1:0-30453 GCA_905231905.1 Symbiodinium pilosum | reverse complement strand
ATGTATGTATGCATGTATGTAAGTACATATAGCCAAACATTCAGATTCAGGCTTCCACATAATATGGATATGTCAGTGAGCTAAGGGCCTATCATAAACCCTCCACTCTAAACCCTAAACCCTAAACCCTAAAACCCTATAAACCCTGAAAGATCATGTGTTGCTAATGTGACGCCTGGAGGCAAACAAAAACCAGAGTCACCAACGTTGAAACCGAGCCGAGAACCCAAAGGACCTTGCGGTTTAGGGTTTAGGGTTTATGGTTGGGTATATATTGGGGTTATATAGGGATAATGGAAAAGAAAATGGAAACTACTATAATATAGGGTTCTATAGGGGTTATATAGTGGGTTTAGGGTTTAGGATTTAGGGTTTAAGCTTTAGCGTCTAGGGTTTAGGTTTTTGGTTTAGGGTTTAGGGTGTATAATTTAGGGCTTCAGGTTTAGGGTTTATAATTCGGGGTTTAAGGTTTGGGGCTTATGATTTAGGATTTGGAATTTAGGGTTTGGGGTTTTCGGTTCAGGGTTGAAATTGAAGTGCTCCAGCATTCAGGAGAAGTATCTTTAGGAAGATGCCTTTGAAAGCTTCGCAAATTCGCAAATTCTCGTGTGCTGAAGGGCTCCCCAAAGGCGACTCCTACGGTCCAGCCCTAACCAAGAGTATTCACTATCTTCTTCCGACAGGATGCTGCATTGCGTGTGAAAGCCTGACCAAACACGTAAGGTCCAATTCCAATTACCTAAGTGATGTGTACAGGGTTGTCAAAATTCTGGTCCCCTTTTCGGGACACCATTATAGCAAGAGCTCTAGCATTTAGGAATCTATGGTAATGTAGTTTGGACCCAAAAGGCTCCTTAGGTATGCATGGCCCAGAACATTTTTATCGACAGCATACTTCGGAAAAGCTCCCGTCGCCGCTGGGAAGGCCAGTATACAATTTGAATTTAGATGTCAGAAAAGTACATGCGGGAGGTCGACAAAACTGCTCCTCGTTTGGAATTCCAATAGTTATACTACAGCCTATGATGAAGAGTACCCCAAAGGGGACGATAGTTGTGTTAACCTTCCATTGAAACATGCTGGCCCTTTTCATGTACAAGACAGCGCGTTCCTTTGTAACAGTTAGGTCAAAGCAATGCGAAACCTCCTCCTAAACCCTAAACCTTTAACCCGTCTGTTCTTGCCTTTGGTCGGCGCGGGCAAGGCAACCACAGAACGTCTTCTTAAGATCTTATGCGTCTAGGGCCTTTGCACGCGGGATGGAAAAGGCAAATCCTGAGCTTCGGGTACGGGCCTACAAAACTGGAACAGGGTTGTGGGCTTACTACACTAGAGTAATATAGGGATTATTGGGGGACCTTAGGGGACAATGCTACTGTGCATAGAGGCTTCTACCTTGCGTCCCGCAATCTGCAACCCTTCACATTGCTCACCCAGAAACCGAACAACAAAAAGTCTGTAGGACACCAACTTGCATCATGATTCTGGGCAAACGGATTCATAAACCACACCCTAGTGTATAGTTCTCATGGGGGGCATTCTTATCACATCACAAGCACAGAGCAAGAACTGCAGGTTCACTGAAAGAACATGACACATACAGTAGGCTTTCAGCCGACGCATTAACAGTCATAGGCTGGAAGTATGTTTGGGGCACATTATGTTGACTGTTAGTGGTAAGGGGGAGCCCAATCACTCAGATATCCTAAGCCAAACATGAAGGCCTTAAATCCCCAACCCTCAACCCTACCTAGATGCGCACAGTACTCTGTGGAACCTTCGTACCTACAAGGAGGACCTGCGTAGGTCTACCCCATTTTGGGGGTACTTGAGGGGTCCTAACACCCTAAACCGAGCAGGCAGTAGTGAAGCTGAGGTGCAATCACCTTGGGACCAACCTGTTTCGGCTTCCATCATGGGCTTAGGCTTTAGGATTTAGGAGAAAAGGGATTAAATAGGGGCTGTATAAGGACCTTATAAAGCTTGTATAAAGGTGTCCACCAAAATGATGGTTTGGTAAAAGGGGTTGTGGGAGTTATATAGGGGTATGCAATATGAGCTATAGTCTAAACTCCTCGTATCACGCTTAATAAGCCCAATAATGCAGCTCTATATTAACACCCTATACAACCCCCATTCAGGAGTCTAGACTATAGCTCATATAGGAGTGTATGTGTAGACTCTCGGGTTTCCAAAAACTAGAGGTCCCTGTTTGCCACCTATGCATGACAACATATGTAAAAAAACATCTGAATAACCCAGACCCCTGACTAATAAACCCCCTCCCCTTTATAGGGATTATAATCGGGATCCTGATACTTGGGCCCTTAAAATGAGGGGGTTTATTAGTCACAGGTCTACATTATTTATTCATCAGATGTCGGGGTTCGTAGTCAACGATCCCTCTGAGAGGTTCGTAGCTGTGCACGTCTGTCATACCCATGCACTTCAAAGCATGTGGGTACTCCTACTACACCCCAGATCGCTACAATCCAGATGGAAGAGACTTCCAGAAAAAATGGCCCCGAGCTTTGCAATTCCTACTCCCTAACACCACGATAACAAGCTTATCTGCCCTGTACCTGGATGTTCTAGAGTTTGGGGGGGTTAATAGTGGACAACAAAATGGAAACTACTATTTAGGGTTTAGAGTTTAGCTATTTAGGGTTTAGGGTACCTACCTTCTTTGGCTTAGAAGGTTTGAAAATTCAACAGATTCAACACTGCCGTACTAGCTTCGACACCACACTGCCCAAGTCCGCAACAGAGAGCAGCGAATACGGGGCATATGGGGATCTCATTGTAATTTGGGAGTTCCGTATTCTATCTATACTTGAGGGGGGTTATATAAGTACAACACACTTGAGACCTGCTTTGAGGTGGTTGAATCAGGTGCGATTATAACATTTTCTTGAAAATGCAATGGGGCCGGGGGACTATTGTACCCCAATCCAAAACACTACCCACTTGCGGGTTTGGAATGTAGTGATGCAATCTGGCAATGATAATTCCTTACCAGAAAACCATAACAGACCAATCAAGGAACTACATAGGAGCCCTTGGGTACAGCCTTACAGAAGCCACAGAAATCTCCGTTTGCGTTTCAATCGCAAATTGCAGACTTTTCCCGGGGGCTCTTCAACAAACGGAGTGGTCTACGATGTTCTCTGGGATGGGCTTGAGACCTCGTCCTGGCAATCATAACAGCACCGAAAAACAAATATGGGTGGTTGTCAAAATCATCGTCCCTTTTTGGATCCTTATCATGATACGGCACCTAATATTTAGGGTACCCAAAATGCGACTAGGGTACCCAAAAAACGATGATAATTGTGACGACCACCCTTTTGGGACCCTCTGAGTTGTCATGTGCTATTCCCCTCTGGTCATATCAGCAGGACATCCGGCAAAACCAAAAACAGGCAAATCCCTGTAAGGGACCTGGAGGTTTTCAAGGAATGCTTCATTCCTACCTTGTGAACCTAGTCGTCTTCAATTAGTCTACTGGTTAACTCGCCTACTAGTTTACTGCTCTGCTACTGCCGCTGCTTCTGCGACGACGCCGACGCCACACGGCGCCAGAGTTTGTAAACCCCAAGCTCCTTAAACCCAAAACCCTAACCCTAAACCCCAAGCTACCAAACCTGGAGACCCACCAGCCCATCTTCAGCGTCACGTCTTTTGCCATACTTACTTGGAGCATCAGTCCGTAGGTTAATAATGCGAATAACTAGGGTTACTACATGCTTTATAGGGCCTATTAAACTACTTACTAAGTGCCGCTGACCCTCCAAGTGAACATACACTTGCCAGTATTCCCAGGATGACAACCCTACCTTAGATGATCTTTGTATATGCTATATAATTACCCAACACAAGGTTTTAATCAGTCTGTATTGGGGACTATGGTACCCCAATTAAGAAATTTCACTCACATGACTTTTGTATATTCGCGTTTTAAAGCACGTAAGGAGACCGCAGCGGGGCCTCCGCAGTGCCTCTTCTGCAGCCCACCCTATACTTACTCGACCTGTAACTCCAGAAGGTTATACCTACTAAATTAGGGGGGCGCTTGTTTCTCAACTGTAGGTAATTGAGGCTACAGCCCAAATCCCCCAAACGCCCTGTCCCTTATATGACCCTAATATAACCCCAATATAACCCTAATATTACCCCAATATAACCCCAATATAACCCTAATATACCCTAATACTACCCCAATATAACCACAATATAACCAAGGAGCTCGAGGCAAGAGGCCGAACATGGTTTGACCCCATAACGTGTTCAGCGGCATGGCGGCAACGGATCACAAAACTTCAAGCGCAAGAAGAAGATCACAAAACACCCAGAACAGCCGTGACGGACATGCATTAGGAAATTCGACCACTTGAGATCATGCTTGCTATTGGGCATAGCCTGGCTCACAAAACTTGAGCCGGCAGGGCGCATTCATCAAGGTGAGGAAGTTAGTCCTGGGTTGTTGCTTAAGTTCCAGCAGCATGGAACCCCTCGTCCCAGGTTGTAACCCGCTAGTTACTGGTGCCTGAGGCGGAGTGTGGGAGCCAATTCAAGTGCATGACGGAGGTATACTGAGATGGTTGCATGGGTGGTTGTCAAAATTATGTTTTTGTGGACCATTATTATTATATGGCAGGTAATATTTTGGGTACCCAAAAAAGGATCATAATTTTGACAGCCACCCATATAAATCTAACTCACCCCACTCCTGCTTCAGCATCAATAAGGCCAGTGCTTGTAGTTAGGATTTAAGGATTAGGGATTGGAGGTTTGGGGTTTGGACTTAGGGTTTCGGGTTGAGGGTTTAGGGATTTAGGGATTAGGGCTTAGCATGGGCTATCACAAGCTTGTTGCTATTGCGTAGCTTCAAATTTCCACTCCATTTACGTCCCTATCATCAAACGCAAGTCCAAATTGCTCCACCAGCTTCAGATTGCAATCAATAGTCCAAGGGCGCAAGTACCTAAATAGCATATAGCTTGCACGCAAGTACGTCCTACATAAACATTGGGGACAAACGTTATATGCCACTTCGGCATTTGGACCATTAGGGGTAGAGCTACAGCACCAAAAGTGCTGTATGAAGCCTACTGTCGGGACCTTAAACGCCCTACCCATGTTGTTGTCGCTTCCAGGATCAACCCTAGCGCGATCCCCGATGGTAGCTTCCCGTGGAAAGCAAATAGCCCTGCGCCCGTAGCTGCAAATTTGTGGTACTGGAATTTCAGCTACCCATACCCTGAGGGTCCAAGGATCCAAATAGTACGGTTTTGGAGCCCAAATACCATTAATATTGGGCCCTAAAACCCTATTATTTTTTCTCCGGGGACCCTTAGGGATAACTATCTTTTGACGATAATACGGCCCCAGTCTTAGGGGTTGGGGTAACCTTAATCGCCTTACTCAACCCTATCCGCTATTTAAACCTCAGCTTCCATGTGATTTTCCAGTTGCTTTTCCATGTAAATGTCCATTGTTTGGGTGATACCCCTATATTCCGTATAATCCCATCTTGGAACGGGCGAACGTTTTACAAGGAATCGCAATCGAAACGGCATGGCAGAGGCCCGCCAGCAGACAGCTTCCGCTGCTCCTGCATGAAGTATTCAGAGTCTAGACTCTAAATTTTGTGTGGGCCCCCAACACATTCAGGGCAGTATTATAGTGAGATCCCGCTGCCTGTCTGGGTTTTAAGTCCATATGGTTTAGTAAACGTGCAGGGTTGAAGCTTGAGAGTGGAAGACTTGCATTGTTGATGATAAAGATGTAGAGCATCAAGAGAAGCAGTGGTAGAAGGTGAAAGTAGGGTCTTCTGTGTTGGTGTATAAATATACTATGGGGTAAGGGAACACGGGCTACATGTGAACAAAAGTCGGAATTGAGAGTCTCAGGAGCTCGGGTTCTATAGGAGTGATGCATGTTGAAGGCTCACCGCTGCGAGCTATTATAGGGTATATAGGGGTAATATTGTATTTTGGGGTTATATAGGGATAATGAAAAAGAAAATGGAAACTACTATATAGTCTCTATGTACTTGAAACCGCGAGAAAGCAGCAAATAGAGCCGATACGGCCATCCTCCAGGTATCTCATTGTTTTGGAAGTTGCCCCTGCCAGCGCCTGGCCAAACCCAAAACAAAACCTTCAGGCGCAATCTACTTGCAGGTCTCCCCTGCTACCCTGCTACCTGGGTTCAGGGGTTTAGGTTGGGCACTGCCCCCACCCAGTAACAGTCTATATTAGGGGTCCTATTAAGGGCTATACATAACCAAATTATAAATATTATCCAGCTGTTGCTGAGGGGGGGCAATACCCAATGTTTAGGGGTCTGGCAAGAGGGAGGCAGCCTTTCAGGGATCTCGGCAATTCATCTTCAGTAGATCAAATAGAGATATCCACAAGAACCATGTGATCTTCAGTGTGGATCTGAGGAGAAACCCTTCAGCCTAGGCCCTAAACCCTGAAGAACCCCTAAACCTCTCAAGCCTGAGCCCCTAAACCCTACCCCAAAACCGAACTCCAAACCCGAACCCTAAACCCCCACGCGCTGAACCCCAAGGCCTAAACCCCAAACCAAAACCCTAAAACTCCAAAACCCTAGACTCCTAAACGCTACAAACCCCTTGACAACTAAACCTCTCCCTAAACCCTAAACCCTAAACCCTAACCTACTTAGTAAGTCCGTGCCTCGATCTCTTTGCACATGTCGTCGTGCTCCTTCCACCAGAACCGGTCGAAAGTAGTTCGCGAGATGGATAGGTAGTGCATCCATGGCTTTCCTGAGGGTTTAGGGCTTAATGGGAAAGAAAATGGAAACTACAGAGATTATAGGGGTTATCTAGGGTTTAGGGATTAGGGCTTAGGGTTTAGGTCTTAAGGCTTAAGGTGTAGGGCTTAAGGTGCAGAGTGTAGGGACTAGGCGTTGTACCGTCTGGAGCTTTAGCTTGAGGATATACATGGGGTTTCCATAACTAGGGGCCTCGCTCAGATCCCAATACACGACAATCCTGAAGGGCCTCCGAGGACGGGATCCCGGAAACTCCATATGATTTTTGATCGAACCTTGAGGTCCATGATAAGATCCCCGGATCTCTATCACCTTGCCAAGATTGTCGTGAAGGTTCAATACAAGGGCATCCAATGCGCAACGGAACACCCTGAACCCTGTAAAGTATGTAGAGAAATAAGTACCCTGGGGCTCCATGTCTATAAGTAGTACCTACATTGGGCCCCAAACTCTATAAATATGACCTACATTGGGCTATTTGGAGCCTTAGGGGTAACATCTTGGGCACTTGTTCAGGGTTTTGGGCTGTCCTTTACTACCTCGAGCGTCCACGTAATGGCGAAGGGATAAACCAAGGCATTTCACCGCTGAAGTGCTATGCCGCCAGCCCTCTTGATCTCAAGTTTAGGGTTTAGGGTTTAGGGTTGAATGCGAGAAGACAAGTGGCACACCTCAACTTTTAACTGAACCTTCAGCTCCAGCTGCATATGGCCAACTGCGAAGGCTTCAAAAGGATGAATCTTCATGTACACGCACCGCAGAACTCACCCACCCGAGCTCCTAATGTCGCACTTATGCGAGAATGATCCTAGATGCAAGACTTCTTTGTCAACTCTCTCTAGGCCACCGACAGCACTACCATCTGAACACCCTGCATCTGACTGCTAAACCCCCTTCTAAGAACTAAAACCCTGGAAGTTGCAACCCCGCATTTGATTCCTAAACCCCAAGAAGTTTATTATGTAGGAGAATGCAGGTGATGCCTGCAAAGGCTTATGAATTTGTTTTAGCCTGTTATAGGGCTTGTTATATACCCTGAACGTACGAACCCGTACAACAACATCTCCCCAAAAAAGGTCCCTATTCTAAACCCCAAACCTTAGATTTCAGCATCTCCTCATATAGTCAGCTGTCTGTGGCATGGTTCAGCCAAAAACAGGAAGTCCATGCATTCACTAAATCTAAACCCTGCGCCCCAAACCCTAAGCCTAATAGGGCGCTGGTTTAAGGTTCAGGGATTAGGGCTTAGGGTTGAAGGTGTAGATAGTAGACATGCCAACTGCCGCCGCAGTTCGCCTCGGGCCCGTCCAATGCAACAGCTTTGCGCGCAATTGTGAGAGGAAGCCCTCAGATTCCGCTCGTTCCTTACGAAGCAGCGGCTTGGTTCTGTCAGGGTGAATGCATATTGTTTTCTGTTCAAGTCTGGGAAGCAATGGAAAGGGGGGCAATGGGAGGATTTCCAGACTGTTGCCATCTGGGGTCATGTAAGACAGCCTAGTGTCTTACGGGTATGGACTGACGTCTGAGAACACGAGCCGCTTTGCTTCTACTCAGTAGTCCCCACTAAGTAGGTAGAATTCTATCTACTTAGGATGGAGAATACCTCTAACAAGAAGAAGGTCACTGGCTGCTCTTCTTTGTGCAGCCAAGCTCACTAACAGATTTCAGTATGTCGAGGGTTTCAGGGTTGTGCTCGGAGCTGGGGATTAGCTTCAGGAACCCTAGCAAAATACTCTGTTGATTTATTCCGGGCCATATCGGAGCACATGTTAGGGGTTCGACCTTTTCGGTGCAACTGTGGACTCCTTAACCCTAAACACAGGGTTTAAAGGGTTTGGGGTTTAGGGTTCGGGAACTTCATGGGTTTGGGGATCAAGGTCTCAGGTCGGTCCTTTGAACCCCAACGCAGATGCATGCCTTCCACTCGACCTGCCGAGGAACAATTGGAAAATAATGAGAATTTTAGCTGTTCATTTGACTTGTATCAAGCTAGACCAAAATCCATCCAAGAGTTGTCACATATAGGCCCTATGGCTGTAGCCTCTCCCTCTAGTCCATGTATGGGAGTTTCCATGCATGGTAATTGTCCATTAATTTCTTCCCGGCCAGCAGCCAGTAAGCTAGCCCTGCACCCTTTATGTCCCGTAAACTCACAGCTTCCGTGCAATTTTCCGCAACCCAAAAAAGGTAGACCTTAAATTGTGTGGGTGGCTTTGAACTTCCATGCGTACGAAAAAAATAAGACTTTCAGGATCACTTGCACACTGTAGGGGCCCTGAACCCCAAAACCTGCTGTAGGGGCCTAAATACTTACCAAGACCATGCTGCGGTCTATTTGTTATACCTTAGGAGGACCCCCCCACCCTGTAATAGTGGCTATAAGGGATACTAAGGATTATATTCGGGTCCTCTTACATTCCTATTATAGCACTATTACAGGTGGGGGGTCCTCCTAAGTTATGAGTTATACAAGGAATCTGAGACCACAATATTGGCAATTTTCCCTATATTATACTAAGCTTACTCAGCTGGGGTTTAGGGTTTAGGGTTTAAGCTCAGCTTCCATCTCATTTCCTCCTCTTCTCCATTGGGCATTATTGGGGTAATGCTCAACTAAACCCTGTATAGAATTACCTGGTAACTGTTCCGTAAAGGCTACACCCTAACTCCTGAACCCTAACCTTGAACCCTAAACCCTACATTACAGGCCTAACGCCGAGGGTCACCTGGCTGAAGGAATTGGATGGCCAGTTCTGCCTCGCGCAACGGGGAGGCTTAAGGGGGCTTAAAAGGGGTTCAAGGGGGTTAAACCCTAAACTCTAAACCCTGAAGGGGTTTGGCGTTCAAGGTGGGTTTAGGCTTTCAGATTTTTAGGGGCTGCGGGGGTTGGGCGATGGGGTGTCTCAAAACATCGGACAGTCCGTCTAATAGGTTGGTGGGGCTAGATTTGGTGGAGGGCATCCGAACAAAACGTCCACCCAAAATCCAAGGTACATGTCCAGTAGCCAACGTACACTTATGTCTTCTGTTGCCTTTCTTTTCCTTCCGTTGTCGCCATGTAAGCCTTGTGCAGGGATGTCCTCTGGTATGTCTTAGGAGGACCCCTCACCCTGTAATAGTGGCATTGTAGTAATATAATATAACCCGAATATAATCCTCATTAATCTATACCTGGACCCCAAAACTGTGCAAAATAATGGCCTTTATGGTTAGTATTATGGGTTGAGGGCTATTATTTTACATACTTTTGGGGTTTAGGTAATCGCTATTACAGGGTGGGGGGTCCTCCTAAGGCATGTCCCGACCTGAAAGTTTTCTTCACAAAGCCGACAGCAAGACCAACAGTCACACAAATCTTTGTAGGAGACTTAGGTTTTAGGCTTCAGGGTGTAGGGCTTAGGCCTCAGGGTTTAGGGCTAAGGCTTTAGGGTTTCAGGGTTCAGGCTTCAGGGTGTAGGGTTTAAAGTTTAGAGGTTCAGGGTTTCGGGTTTGGACTTCGGGAGCTACTCCTTGGCATGGTTCAGGGTTTAGGGTTTAGGATTCCCAGCTCTTGTTTTAGGCACCCTTCCCCCGTGATCCAGTCATAGTTACCAAACATCCCTGGGCACCCCGTAAGACGCCTTGGATTATATTGCAGGGGTCTCTTTAGAGGGATATATGGACATGTGGGAGCAGGGTTTGGGGGTCAGAGAAAGGAGGGTAAGTAAGGATTATACACAGTTTCTCTGGGATTTCTCCCCTCGAATTCGTAAAGAAGAGATACTGGGCTGAGATTAGAGACTAATGGCTTCTAGGTTTTGTAGCTCAATAAGGCATTGGGTTATAATACCCTACGCCACATAGGGGTTATACAGAAATTCAAGCAAGCTTCTACATGAAATGCGTTGGGTTTATGGGGACCTCAAGGGTGCCCCGATTTCGGCTGGAGCCCATATTCACAAGTCACTAGATATTGTCTTGGGCTCGCTTTTCAGGGTAGCTGAGTATCTGGTTTTCTCCCTTGAGGCTGGGGGTTCTCTAGAGTCAAGGACCTAAGGAGGACACCCTTGCACCCACCTCTATCCACCCGCCTGTCTCCGTTCAAAGAAAAAGGCACCTCTTGAAACTCGGGAGTGTCCATGCCAGCGACCAGAGCAGGATATGACACGCAGAAGTCGTACCGTGGTGGCAGGACACAGACCTTGACAACTTCGGTCACGTTAAGGGTCCGGATTACCTTCTTTAGATTGTAGTCTCTAGGTCTAGGTAGACTGCTGCTTTTATCTCTGGTCCGGCCATTTGGTTTGGGGGGATTTGGGACCCAATTAAAACAAGAGGTTTGCGTGTGCCGCACGTACAACTCAATGGTGTACAAACCTGTGAGACTGCCAATGTGGCTTGCGGATGTGAGCAATAACAGTGACGAGCAACAGTACAAGGAAACCCATGTACAAGCAACGAATTGCAGAACAGGACTTACCTCTGCACTCTTTGAACCCACCCCCGATTCACTTACAACTGGGTAGAAATGACTGGGACAACATACAGTTACCATTTAGACCAACCGTATGATTTATTATAGGACCATGTTCTGGCATTTTTTCATTTAGGTCCCTTTACTCCCTATGTAGGCCGCTTTACACCCGGTTTGCATGTCGTTTTTGTTCTTTACAGTTGATTCTCCATAGTCTCTGGAAGATTTAGTCCTAAACCCTAAACAGTAAGCCTGAATCCGAAGCCTAAGTCATGTGGTAGTTTCCATTTCACGTTCCATCTTCCTTTCCTTTGACTCTTCATCGTAATGACTTCATCTACACATTGCGTTATTGCCCAAGCCCTAGAGATCTCTCGCTCTCTCTCTCTCTCTATATATATATATATCTCTCTCTCTCTCTCTCCCTAACCCCTTTAAAGCCAGCTACAGGCCCCAACTCCTATTACTTTACGCTTCTTAACAGCAACCCAAGCAATGTCAGCTGCTGGCAAGGCTCCAATCCAAGGGCCTCGCGATCTTTGGACAGAAAGCCGCTCGGGCTCATCGGAGGCACGTCCTGTTCAAGGGGGTACTTTGGTTTAGGGTTTAGGGGTTTAGGGTTTAGGGTTTAGGGGTTTAGGGGCTTAGGCTTTACAGTAAATGAGTCCAAAGCCCGGAACAAAATGAAGATGTAGCACTAGAGGGGTCCAAAATTATTGCGAAGCCCCCTGTGGGACTAGATGTACTTGCTATCTGAACATCTTGTTCAACTGACTACTCTGAAGGAATGCCAAAGCGGAAATCGAGCCGGCTTGGGAGTCTTTCCTATCTAAACCACCACTTGGCATGAGGATTGGCAAGGTTGTTGCAATTTGCTCAGCGCATTTTTTAGGAAACTGCAACAATCGTAGCAGCTGGCCCTAAAACCTAAACACCAAATGGTAGCTTCCGTTTTCTTTTCCATCATCCCTATATACTCCCAATATATATCCTGTAAATAATCCCTAAATAACCCATTCAAGTAGTTTCCATGTTCTTCTCCATTATCCCTATAGAACCCCTATGTACATTCGATTCAGGTATCGGGGTTTTGTGAACACCCTAAACCCTGAACTCTGCAGTTTAGCAGCTCGGACTCGTCTGCCCGTGAAAGAAGGGCCATGTCCAGGCAGCCCATAAGGAACTTAAATTAACTTACCATACTGGGTATAGGGGGTATGTGGGGTACATAGGGTATATGGGGTATATAGGGTATTCAGGGCTGAGGGTTTTGGGATCAGGGGTACCATAATGGGGAGAAAGAGAGAGAGAGAGAGAGAGAGATAAATAAATAAATACATAAATACATATATACACACATTCATATGCCTTCCCCAATAGAGTAACTTCAATTAGGTTCTTTAACTGTAAACATGTGTCTTTGAGAGCTCCTTCGTTATTCAATCAACTTTCTCATTTCGGGGGGCGTTCCCTGTACAGCGTCAAAGAGGCTTTGCGGTCCGTGTGTGAGGATCGGGGAGCTCTTCATAGCATTCTGCATGTCTTCAGACATTCTTACACCCTAAACAATAAACCCTTGGCAGGGCATGAAGACATAGGATATGGGAGGCCGTTCTGAGGGACTAATATGTTACATCTGAACTACAAACGGATCCAATTCCGTTTCCCTACAAAGACTAACTAACCAGGATAATGGAAAAGAACACGGAAACTACTATAATGGGTTATATAGGGGTTAGAGGGTATATAATGGGGGGCGGGTGAGTAGGGATAATGGAAAAGAAAACGGAAGCTACGATAATAAGCATTCGTGCATTGCCTGCCTGGCCTTACTCAGCTCCCAAGTCGTAAGCTCGAATCCCTAAATCCTAAACCCTAAACCCTAAATCCTAAGCCCTAAACTCTAAATCCTAGGCCCTAAACCCTAAATCCTAAACCCTAAACTCTAAACCCTAAATCCTAAGCACCCTAAATCCTAAACCCTAAGCCCTGAACCCTGTACCCTAAACCCTCAACCCTAAATCCCTAACTTTTCCCAGTTTTCTGTCTATTCTCTGGTTGCTCAGTTCCAAGCTTCAAGCCCCTGAGCTTGCTAAGCCGTTTTATTGGGTTACGAGGGTTATAGAAGGGTTAGGGTTTAGGGTTTAGGGCTTGCGGCTTACGGGTTATATAGGTGTTACATAGGGTTGGGGGGTTATAGGGGGAACATACCACACTTTAACCCTGAATCGGGTAGCCATCAATCCTAAAGTTACGAACCAGCTTCTGCATATAGCTGTGCTTGGAATTCTAGCACGAAAATGGTGGAAGGCTTACCTATCCTGGAAAGCCCAAGCTTTTAAATCCTGAAGCCACTTTGCACTTGAAAGCATTACAAGGATTTTGGTAACCAAAAGCAGAACTACAGTTAAATGACTAGCAAACGACTCAGGTCCGCACTTTGTGGTTTCTAGGGCCCAATCCTAAACCCTAAACCCTAAATCCTAAACCCTAAATCCTCATCCTTAAACCCTAAATCCTAANNTAAGCCCTAAACTCTAAATCCTAGGCCCTAAACCCTAAATCCTAAACCCTAAATCCTAAACCCTAAACCCTAAACCCGAAGCTCTAAACCTCCAGCCCTACCTCGCTGCAGCCAGCAAATCGTCCAGTGCCAACCTCCCACCTCCGAAGGCAACTCACTGGTTCTTATAGGGGTTATATAGGGGTTATATAGGGGTTATATAGGGATTATATAGGGATTCTATAGTGATTATATAGGGATTCTATAGGGATTATATAAGGGTTATATAGGGGTTATATAGAGACTGTTAGGGTATATATTGGAGTTCTATAGGGATAATGGAAAATAACATGGAAACTACTATATCATTTTTGACTCCAGCTTAAGTTTGTTTTGTTTTCTTTTCGCCTTTTCTCCCTTGCATGAATATGTCCAGCTACGAAGCGTACTCAGGGCGTAGGGTTTTGGGGTGTAGGGATTCGGGCTTAGAGTCTAGGGTTTGGGGGACGCGCGTGGGGACTGTTTCAGGGGACTGCATCAAGACCATTTTTGGGAATCTGCTCGATGCAGCACCCACCAAGGCAAGCCAATGCGAATATTTCAACAAAACTCCCGGTACCTTTTCTGAGGGACCCCTACAATTTACAGGGAACCTGGTGTTCAGGAAGTGCATAGGGGATCTGCAAGAAATACCCATACCCTAAGGGTCCAAGGACCCAAATAATAGGGTTTGGGGGCCCAATATTAATGGTATTTGACCCAAAACCCTGTTATTTGGGTCCTTGGACCCTTACCCTGGGGCTCTAACTATATAATAATACCTACATTGGGCCCTAAACCCTATACATAGTACCTACATGGAGTCTTGGGTTAGGGATACTAAAGACAAAGCCTTGCAACCTTGAGCTGCGAGTTGGGTTTCAGAGATGTTGGCGCCTGCAGCTTTCTCCCTCCTTAGATGGACCCCCCACCCAGTAATGGTGACTATAGGCGATAATAAGGACTATATTAGAGGCCTCTTCTATTCCTAGTATACGACTATTACAGGGTGGGGTGGGTTGTCCGGGCCTTCAACCCTAAACTCTAAATCCTAAACTCTGAACCTCTAAACTGCAAACCCTGAACCCTAGAACTTAAACCCTAAAACCCTAAACTATAAAACCTTACACCCTCATACCAAACCGCGGAACTCTGAAACTCTAAGCCGCTTCTTCAAGGCCCAGTGTGAAGTGGGCATCCCACTAGCTTCCTGTCATGTTACCTGAGTCCGCACGCCCAAATCCATTAACTGGTAATACCTGCACCCGAAAAGTATGTGGAATAATGGCCTTTTGGTCTGTGTTTAGCCGTGGTGGGCTATTGCTCTACCTACTTTCGGGGTCCAGGTACTAACAAGAACAATGATGAAGCTAATACCAGTCGTAAATAAGAATAATAACCATAGTTTCATAATAGCAACAATACTATAGCAATAGTAATGAAAAAAGTAGTAATGCTAGTAAGAATAAAAGATAATAGTAATACGGACATGTCTGGAAAGGCCTTGTTGTTTGCTCTGATGGTTGCTAACGTCGTCAGTGGCGGCAGCGGTGGTGGTGGTGCAACAACATGTGGATGAGTATATTCGACATTAGTATTGCGCTCATGTTGTTAAAGCCTAAACCCTAAACCCTAAACCCTAGAACCCTAAACCCCTAAGACCCTTAAAACCCTAAGCCCCTACTTAGTGTGCTTCAGACCCTGCTTGAAGAGTTTCAGGCTGATGCTTGAAGATGCGCTCTAATGCGATCTTGTTTTAAAGCCTTGGCAGAATACAAGGGAGACTTGGGTTACCTCAACCCCTGCAACAAGGACCCTTCAACTATCATATGGCTATGGCAGTTCCCAAGTGTAAAGGTTAGGGTTACACAAAAACCCTCTTACAGAATCCAAACCATTCCCTAGCGCTCCCTGTTACCTAAATAGTAGGTTACTGGGCTATGTAACTATAGGGTATATAGAACCCAGTTCCCATTATTTAGGTAACTGGGAGCCCTAGGGGTTCCCTTCAATTCAACCCAAGAGCCCTGAGAAGCGAGGAAGCCATTTTTGAGGACGCCTGCTTGTAATTCTCTCTCCTCCCAAATCTTGAGGATAGGGACGGGGGGAGGCGTGCTTGACACTACTTCTTGAAGTCTTGCATGTTCAGTTGGTATTCAATGTGACTATCATTGTAGCATTGCAATACCCCTTGTTCAGCCCTAAGCCTTAAGCCCTAAACCCGAAGCCCTAAGTCCCTAAAGCCTAGGCCCTAAAGTCCCTAAACCCGAAGCCCTAAGTCCCTAAAGCCTAGGCCCTAAAGTCCCTAAAGCCTAAGCCCTAAGTCCCTAAAGCCTAAGCCCTAAAGTCCCTAAAGCCTAAGCTCTAAGTCCCTAAAGCCTAGGCCCTAAAGTCCCTAAAGCCTAGGCCCTAAGTCCCGAAAGCCTAAGCCCTCCCTAAGGCCTAAACCGTGATCCTGGAGGCCTTGGATAGCCACCCCAAGAGAAGTGGGTCGTGAAAAAGCTGTGCTGTAGCATCTGATCCACAGAACCTTGGCTAGGCGAGAAGTGGAGGTATGACACTAATGGGGTTTATAAGGGTTAACAAAACTATAAACTAAACAACCCCTGGGTGTGTGATTGACTGCGGGCACTGAGGATTGGGATTATGGATAGAAGGTCCTAAACCCTAAACCCTAAACCCTAAGCCCTGAACCAGATTCTTCAACTAGAGGTCTGCCTTCTAATAGATCCTCAGTCCATACCACGCTCGTCTCCTGCGCAAACCCTTGCGGCTTGCACTACGCCCCAAAACAAACCCGTTGCGAACACCTTGGGCAACAACAACGGTTTGCCATTATTGGGCCGTGTTTGGAGGGTCCATGAATGCAATATTTGGTACCAGCAGCTGGGCGTACCCCTCGACCTTAAACCCCATACACCCCGATGACCCCTCACCTCCCAAACCCCAAACATCACATCGTTCCATCCCGGTGGCGAACTCCGGTCACAAAGTGATCTGCGGCCTCCGAAAGGAAAGAAAGCATGGACTCGTAGATCTGCCTCGTAGCCCCATGTCGAAGCTTTGAGATTATAGGCTGAAGCGTTCTGGGCTTGGGGCTTTCGGATGTGGGGTTTTGAGGGAATTTGGTTCTGGGTTTTGAATTTCAGGGCGTCCTGACCCTAACCCCTAAAGGTTTAGGGTTTTGAGGACTTAGGTTCAGTGGGCATCACAAGGATCAACAACCTCGCACCTGTTCAGAACAAGCCCCCTGCCCCTTCCAAAACCACCAGCATGAGTAGAATAATGGCGCAAAACCCCTAAAACAGGCACACGACGGCCTTTTCTTTGTTTGCATACTTTGGGTCTCCAAATTCACTTCAAAACTGGGGAACTTTTCCCTAAACTCTAAACCCTACACCCTTAACCCTAAACTCTAAACCCTACACCCTTAACCCTAAACTCTGAACCCTTAAACCCCACACCCTACACCCCAACCCCCTTTTTTACTGAGGTTCACCTTTCCCTGATCGCGAGGTTCAAGTTCATACGCTTCATTCTTTCAGACCCTGAGCCCTACGGTATCTGAAGATCCCTATATGACCATAGTTCGGATTTAGAGCTCCACAATTTTGGCCATAATGAGGGTTTAGGGCTTTAGGGCTAAGGGTTTAAGGTCGAAAAAGTCTAGACTAACGGCCTCTTGGGCTGGCTTTATACTTTGGAAACTTAATCCTGAAGATCCTAGCTGACCATCATCACAAACCCTAATCCCTAAACCCTGAGGCGCATGTTATTGAAACTTGAAACTCTAAACCCTAAACTCTAAACCCTAAACCCTAAAACCCTAAACCCCAAACTCTAGACCCTAAAACCCTAAACCCTTGAACCCTGAACCCTGGACCAACTCACAGTCGTCCGGATCTCCCGGTAAGATCCTAAACCTAGGGTTGAGGGTTTAAGGTTTAGGGTTTAGGGTTTAAGGTTTAGGGTAGTCAGGACGAAAAGGTCTGCTTCTGCATGCACACTCTGCTGGCAAGAGGCCTGGCGACCGGGAGATAGCTATCAGTTGGCATGCGTGGCACAACGGTTTGTGCTAAAGTCTCATGAAAAAAAGAAATAGATGGCTAGCAAATGTCCGGTCCAACAACCTAACTCACCCTAAACCCTAAACCCTAAACCCAAACAAAACCCCTCACCCGAAAGACCAAGTTTCCCGTCTTGTAGATAATGACAAGCATACCACATTTGGCATTAGCGGAACTGAGGGGTGCCATGACTACGCTTCCCTACCCCACGTCCCTAAGTTATAGCGAGCGCGAAACTAGGTTGGCCCCTAAAACCCATTGAACAATATTAGTATATTAATGGTCCCCTATTAAAGCCATCAGGGAAAATAGTAAATATCCCAGGGGCTTACCCACGAAAAAAAAAAATCCTTCAATTTCAGCTTTCCAGTCTTAAACCCTATTAATCGAGCCGCTCACTTTGGCTGTAGGCGTTGAACCCGAGCACACAACTTTAGCCTTTTTTGAGTAGATCCCTAAGGGTCCAAGGACCCAAATAATAGGGTTTTGGAGCCTAAACACCGTTAATATTGAGCCCTAAAACCCTATCAATTGAGATAGATTATGGGTCTATGGGGATCTTCTTGTGGTTTTGGGGAAGTCCATATTCTATCTACTTAAGGGAGACTATAAACCCTGAGCCCCCAGACTCAAGGCGCCTGTCGGGACGGAGGCTCATCACGCCAACTGAGAGTTCGGAACCTGCCACGCATCGGGATTATATGGGGATAATGGAAAAGAAAATGGAAACTACTATTTAGGGTTTAGGGATCATGCTTGATGTTTTTATGCAGAGGTCCGAAGTACTTCTCTCTTCCCCAATGACCAGGCCCCCCCAAAAGTTCAAACTTTATTATAGGGACCAAATAAGGAAGCCCAACAAGTTTAAAGTTCTTCTATCGGCTAAGTAAGACTTTGAATAATGCTTTGGGGTATGTTATACATAAACCTTATAAGCCCTCAACAAATATGAGCGAAACATGTTGGTAACTACTCAAGCCTCTACCTTGCATTATCCCCACACACCTCTGAACATCAACCCTGTTGCCATGTCATGTTCCATCTTCTCGTCCATTGCATTTTCCAGGTTTAGAGGTCTAGGGCTTAAGAGTTTGGAGGCTGACCAGTTTACAGGATGAAAGGACTGTTTATTTAGGGGTAACGAAAAAGAAAATGGAAACTACTATTTAGGATTTTAGGGTTTAGGTCTATATTGGGATAATGGAAAAGAAAATAGAAACTACTATAATAATGTGCTATATGGTATATTATGGGCTTAAACAAACATGAGTGAAGCTGTGCTAGGTGCAGAGTACCACCATCCCTGGGCAGTTATCTCAACTTCCGACGAGGAGGAGGAACCTTTCAGGGTCTACACTCAACCTGCACCCTGAACCTGGTTCAGGGTCGGGTTTAGGGTTTAGGGTTTAGGCCCTAAACCCGATAAACCCTAAAGATTTAGGGGTCTTGTCTTCTGGATGGAAGACCTGTCCCATCGCGCGACAGATGCGCTGGAGCAGCAAATGCCACTTCATCCTCGGCAGAGCATGCTCTGGCCTTTGGCTAGCTGGGAATGGAGGAATGGAAAAGAAAATGGAAACAACTATAGGGTTTAGGGTTTAGGGTGAGAATGAGGGAATGGAAAAGAACATGGAAACTACTATGGGGTTTAGGGTTTAGGGTGCGAATGAGGGCATGAAAAAGAGAATGGAAACTACTATAATGGGTTTATATAGGGACTACTAGAAGGATCCATACCTTCATTCCTAGCTAACCACAGGCCAGTTGTTCATGGGCCGCGTGGAGGACTCTCTATATAAACACAAATTCCATGTCATGTTTGATGTTCTTTCCATTCCCTTGGATACTCTCTTAACCCTTGATCCATCAACGTTGCCGGAAGAATCACATCTTGTACCACCATGGATACCAAAGCTACCGTCATTGCTACTTGCGCAAGGGTTAGCACACAGCACTCAGTGAGAATACACATCATCTACTGCGGACGCTGGCGTTGTGCAGATTTCACATCAGCAGGATATTGACACATCAAAAAATGGCAATCCCATATAGACGCTGATGCCAGGGCAACACGATGCAAGGCTGGATTTGCCCGTTCTGCTGCGGATGCTGGGGTTTGAGAAGAAAATCACAAGATTGAAGGATTAAATTTCGCATAATTCCCCATGTAGACGCCGGTACTTCACATGCCCTGCCCCAGCATGGCATGATGAGCTATTGCCATTTGCCGATTAATGCGTTGTGGACCAAACAGGCCGCCTGAGACGGTGTTCGATACTTAAACGATCGCGCCATGGCACCTAAACCAATGTAAGAAAAGGTGGCCTTCCTTGAACTGCAAAGACCTGCATGGATGTGACAATGTCTCATGTACTGTATTTCTGGGAGACACAGCATGCAACATATGCGATACCATAGAGACATGCCGCATCATGAGCTGAAACCCTGTGGACGCTGTGCCAACAGCGCAATTGCAAGAATTGCTTTTGCGTGAGATCTAATCTAGTCTAGTGGATGCTTTTGAACTGGGTCCCCCAGCGTGTGCAGCCCTAAGAGTGCCTGGTTCTTGTTCGCTGATGATGTTGATGAGCCCGATTGCGATGAGTCTGATGAGCTGAATGAGCCCGATTGCGATGGAGGGAGCTGGCGGGGGACCTGGTGAGGGAGGTGGGGATGTGGGAGCTGGGGGATGTGGGGGAGCTGGTGGGGGGAGCTGGGAGATGTGGGAGCTGGTGGGGGAGCTGGTGGGAGGTTTGCAGGAGCTGGTTGGGGGGCTGGTGGGGAGCTGGATGTGGGAAAGTTGCGGTCAATGTTCTGGTTGAAAGAGTATGGCAAGTGCTTAACATAGTTCGTTTGGTGAGTATGCTTCCCAAACTTTTGGCAACGGCAGTTTTTCTATGTTATGGCTTGTCTGTGTGAACAAGCCGTAACCTCAAACCTGCAGACACATACATGCTCAACCCTCTTTAATGTAAGGTGTTCGATGTTCAACATAGAAATAGCTGTTGGGTCGTGACATCTGGGTGGGTCTAGGAGGCTTGTGGCGGGTTCTGGGGCTACCGTGTATGGTTTCTAGGAGGCCCTACACCCCCCCCCCCTCAATCCGAAACCCTAACCGACAAACCGTGAGTCTTTGGGAGCTGAAGACACGCCAAGTTCTGCTTTGCGGCTGGCAGTGCAAAGAGTTCATCCATAGGCTGCGTCACAAGAGTGTCTGCATCCTTTGCCAATGCTAGGGGCTAGGGTTTGGGGTTTAGGGTTTAGGGGATACTGGGGAGGCAAATGGAAAAGAACATGCAAAACAAAATGGCAACGAAAACATTGCCTCGGCTTATGATTTAGAGTTCAGGGTTTAGGCTTTAGTGGAAAGTGGAGAAGCAAACGGAATAGAAAAAAGGAACGCGACATGCAGACTGGGTCTACATGGGGGTTGTACATATACATCTGCTTCTGTGCGAACAAAGGGGCATGAAGAATTGCCAAGATCATGTTGAGGTCTATTTGAAGCGCTCGATACCATAGTTATACAAGGAACCTGGACCATAATGTTGGAATTGTTCAGGGCTCCCGAAGCAGTCGCGGTATATGTGAGAAATTGCTTGCAGGTTCAGTGGTCGTTAAAAGTAGGGTGAAAAGACAAACCCACGGAGGCTATAACCACTCATGAATAACCTCCCCGCAACGACTCATGAATCTCCAAGACCATGTCTTCTCGCAGGCAAGCCACAAGGTAAACAATACGTCGGTACTGGGTCAAGTTCCACAATTTGATCCTCGGCTTCCGGTGCAGCATACGCATAGGGGTTTCATAAACAGGGGGCTCAACATAGACCGCAACATACTCTGCTTCCTATGATCTGATAGGCCCCAGTACTTGGGAACATCGACCGTCAAGGCCACTTGCAAAGCGGGCTTAAACGCCAAATACTGAGAATCCAGGTAGGCATGCTCAGTTTCCATGCCGTTTTCCATTTCTTGCACATTTGAGACTTTTTATCCCTTAGTGCTGAACCCAAAAGAACATGGTAGTTTCCATTGCATGTTCCATTTGCTATTCAGAATCCTCAGTCATGCAGTGGTTGCCTTTTCTTTCCATTCTCCGATATGCCCCTATATACAATCTCTAAACCACTATATTTTCCCAGAACTACCACATAGCCGAGCTGAGATCACGACTTCAGCCACCAAGACAGCTCGATCGTCTCCGTCTCTTCTGGTATGTTCTGCATGCAGGCTAGGCTGTTTAAAGGTGTATTTAGGATATCATGCCGGTCCAGCAAGACTGAATCTTGAACGGTGACAACATTTCCCGAAACGCTGGGCGACAAAAATTACCAAACATCTCTCTTTCTCTGGACGAAAGACCCGCAAAATATGCAGAAGAAAGAATGGAAGCCCTGCTTGTATACAGAGTTTTTGGGGCCGTTGGAAAATCTGCAAAGGGGTGTGCACTACTTGCTGCGCGAGAACAAGCAGCGGATTACACAAGACTTCTCGACACTGCCATGTTGACGGAGCTTCGCAGGCCCGTCCTGTATCCGAACTTCAAACCGCAATGCGCGGAATACTTGCAAAGGGTCAGCTGCTTTCCAGCCCATCTCGGGATCACTCCATCCGGGGTCATCAAGCTCAAAGCCCCTCTGGCTTGAGGTAGATGAGGGGCACGCTTAACCCAATTCCGCCCTCAAGCCTTCAAAGCACTCAAAAACACAATCCTGCAGTTTTAGCGAAAATCCATCCATGCACAGCAGCCTCATCCAACTCATCCCCGCGCAAAGCACCTGTCTCTCCTGGCTGTGACAGGCTTCAGGCATTTGACTCAGCTGTTCTGTTAGGGCTTAGCATGTTCGGCTTAGGATTGGTGCTTGTAGCCGCAGCTCCTGCATGGAGTCTCACCAAGCCCAAGCGAAATCCGAGATTGCAATTATGGTACTTCCCATTTTTTCCAGTATTAATATTTCCTATAATCCACGTGTATATATATATATACATACATATAATAGTTTCCCTATGCGCGGCCACCCCAATGTCGTAGACCCAATATACCATAACCCTTTTGAAGACCCCGAAGCAAGGGACACCCAATTTTGGGAAACCATAAGCCCTATGTATCCCTCATAAGTCCATTCAAGGGACATCTAATTTTGGGAAACGCCCATATATATGTGTATAAATATATATATATACCCTATGGAACTGACAGCGAATGCAGCCGGGGGGGCTCGTGGAGGGCAGACATTGTCCCTAACACGGAAGCGTCGTACAATTCCCATCATACTGCCCATCTTTTGGGAAACTGCATCTGTAGACTTGTGTCTCTTCCCCCCCATACTGCCTACAGAATACCTAAATAACACCTATAATCCCTGCAATTTCCATTTTCTTTTCCACTATCCCATTATAACTTATAACCCCAATTAACCATACGAGTCAAAAACACGGAGAGACACTTCTGGGTTCAAAACTGAAGCTCTTTGAGTTATGTAGGCAATAATCTAAACTCCTATAGTATCCGTAACCCCTACCTCTAATACTCCCTTATATAATCCCCTGTATAACCCCCTTGAAGGAGTGTAGACTATAGCTCATGTAAGTTACTTCACTTCAGGCACAAAAAGGTATTGCAATAGAGCTTGAGGGCTCCTGGCTATTAGCCAAATCGACGCTAAGCATCTGAACCGCTCACACTGAGAGCCCTTGGCAGTGCCCCTAACAGTCCAGGTTCCTAAATCATGTACAAATCGGACGCAAGCGGGTTCCTAACTAAATGTTCTAAGCCCAAATAAGATCATGCTGTTTAGGTAGGTAGACCTACTAAAACATACTATACTGCAATATAATATAATATACTCATATAACATGAGATACTATACTAGTACTATACAATAATACCGTAATATACTATACTATACAATAATTTGTTAAGGCAGAGTACCGACCCCAAGCATGGCTGGCAGACCCCGCTGCTTGCGCCGTGATGGGACCACCACGCCATCGCTACCGAATGTCGACAGGACCTTATACGTAGAGACAAAGTTCTCTCAAGTAGGGTTTAGGGTTTAGGGCGCAGGGTTTAAGGTTTCGGACTTAGGTGTTGGGGGTTAGGGGCTGCTGACCTGAAGGATAACGAGGACTATACTGTATTAGTACCTATATTGGTGTCACAGCGTTATACAACACTGTAGCTAGTGTGTGAAATGCGATCCCGCTTCCTTCTCTACTTGTTGGAAACTGCATACCTGAACCGCCAAAGAAGGCAAAGTCATGGCTCCAAACCCCTAAAACAGGCCAGAAGGTCACTAATCCACATACTGTATGGGTTCAAGTAAACAGCTCAAGTTCTAGTTGAGTAGTGCTTTTTTTGGCTAGTAAGATCATATTCTTCATATTAAATACTATACCCCAAAAGGATGATATAATCTTAATCTATACTGGGTACCATCGTATCCCCAAATAAAATACTACTCAGCTGGGCTTCACTCAAATGCCCGCCCTCTGAAGCCTTCCATCCTTGCAGGGGCCTTGGTTTGAATGCGGGCTGGCCAGGAGGGGCATAGGCATCAATAAACCCTAAACCCTAACCCACATTGTAATGGTTGGGTTTAGGGTTTAGGGTTTAAACAAGAATACCATTGCGGGTTATATTGTAGGTGGACCCCCACCCTGTACTAGTCATCATAACCTAAGTTATATTGTACTCCAGCCATGTAACGACTATCAAGTACTATAATCATGGGTTCAACTAGTACCCCCCTCTATACTACCCCCCCTAGGTTCCCCCTTAATTAAGCTGATTTAGGGATAGTTAAGCCTAATTAAGGTTAATTAAGGGGGGAACCTAGGGGGGGGTAGTATAGAGGGGGGTACTAGTTGAACCCATGATCATCATCCCTGCTGCACAGGCCAAAAGGGTAGCCAACTTTGTGGAGCTGACAAAACCCTCCCTAAGGGTCCAAGGACCCAAGTAATAGGGTTTTAGGACCTCATTACCATAATATCAATTGTATTTGGGCCCTAAAACCCTATTATCTGGGTCCTTGGACCCTTAGGGTCTGCTATCGGAATTCCAAACGCAGCAGCAACGGGGTGGTCCATGCCACGTTGGGTATAGGGACCCTGAAGCCTAAACCCCCCAACCCTAAACCCTTGGGAACAGTAAATCACCCAGGCATCCTGCAGGTACACCTTAGGAGGACCCCCCACCCTGTAATAGTGGTATAAGAAGAATCTAAGAGGACCTAATATAATCCCTATTATCCCTAATAGTGACTATTACTGGGTGGGGGTCCACCTAAGGTACACCCGTGTTTCAATTCATTATTCCACCTTCGGGGCTGGACTGCCTTGAACAATTTCTTGACCCCCAAATGCCTCTCAAACGTTCTGTAGAGTTAGCATGCGAGAACTTATGCTCTGAGCCCTACCACCCAGACCCTGACCTAAGGCTCCTGGTCACGTAGCTCTTGTGTTCTAAGTCCCTTTCACAAACACATTAAAACATTGAAACATTACAAGCCTTATAAGAAAGAATACATGAGCCTCTGGATGAGCCCGTAAATCTGAAAACCGAGAAAGAGTTCAATTCCCGAAGGCCCTAAACCCTAAATCCTAAACCCGATAAATCCTAAACCCTCTAAATCCTAAACCCTATAAATCCTAGACCCTCTAAATTCCTAAACCCCATAAATCCTAAACCCCATATATCCTAAACCCTAAACGGGTTCTTGGGCAGGGGCAAGAGGCGTCAGGCCATCTCCTTCCAGGAGCTCTTTCCTTTGTAGTGAAAGGATCGCGACTTGGGGGTTTCCCAAAATTAGGGGTCCCTTAAATAAAGGGGTGTATAGGGGATATCTTAAATTTTCCCAAAATTAGGGGTACCATTTGGGGGGAGTCCCAAGAATAAGGATTCTGATATTTTGCGATCTATATTTTGGAGTCCCCGCATTTCGGGACATTACCACTTGCACGCCGTAGGGAAGATGGTTCAGTGTCAGCTCTTGCGCTTTCTGTCTTTTGGGCTTGCGGTCTCGGGCCGAGAGTTCAGCTTCTGAGCGCTTGCTTCGATATGGCAACCAAATCCTTGTGCAGCAATGTCGAACAAGAAGTCTCCTCCCCCAAACCCAAAGGGCCAAACAAGTTCAAACTTAAATATGACTGGGGTCATTCCCTCTTACAGTGACTGTTACCACAAAGAGTTATAGGAGCTATAGGAACCCCCTTAATAAGGCCCCTTTTAAGGACAGTTACTCTGAGTGGGAATGACCCAGAATATAACGACCAAAGAAGGAAGGCCTGAGAGTCTGAAGTTCTTATATTGGCTAAGTATGAGATGTCACACAATCACCAAAGAAACAAGACAAGAAACAGGAGCATGCATGTTAAATCATAATAACATAATGACCGGACAAAGAGAAAGATAAGTGCATGCTGTTTACCGGACACCTGACGAAAACCACTTACGACTGGACGAGGCCGGATGCAGAAATCTACGGCAAGCTTATCCTGACTGATGGCCCTGACCCTAAATCCAAAGGCGCAGATGCCCTGAAACCCTAAACCCTGAATCCCTGGAACAAAAAACGGCCTAACCCTAGAGCCCTTAAGGGTAATAGAAGTTGCCGTACAGATCTGGGTAAGTTAGTAGTTATAGTCCAGGTTTTGGGTAAGTGTATGATTATGAAGTACTTGCACCACTGAGGACTAAGGCATAAGACCAAGAAATGTTCTGGGACGCTGGGCCCTCAGTTTAGGGTTTAGGATTCAGGGTTTAGGGTTTAGGGCTTAGGGTTTAGGGTTCAGGGTTAGGCCCTGAAGTCCTACATCCCCCTCTGCCCCAAGTCCGGAAGTTTGTGCATTCTAGGTCTTGCGGTTTGGGGGTCAGGCGCCCGAAGAGCCTGACCTTGTAATACCCTAAAGTGAGAACCCTAAACCCTAAACCTTAAATCCTAAACCCTAATCTCAAAGTAAGCGTCACCTCATCGCTGAGGGCCGCCTCACAAAAATTGGGGCCGTATTCTGGGCTGCTGGTTTTAGGGAACTGGAAATAAGTTACCGGAATAAGAAAACCCTATTATTCACTAAAAAAAACCAAATATGGTCAAAGTATGGTCAAAGTATGGTCAAAACATGGTCAACATATGGTCAAACTATGGTCAAAATATGGTAACTTGATGCAAGTTTGTTAGCAGAAGCCCAATATTCTCCCAAACATCCAAAAGAGAAGGAACATGATTTAGGGTGTGCCTCTTTCATTAGAAGGGAATTCCAGGGTATATCTAATTCAGATCACAAGGATCGTAACTTGCTGCTACATTACGATGAGGGCTTGGGGAAGAGGTGATTTCAGGGGAAGATGGTGGTGGTTCTTTGAAAGGACCGCTGGTACTTGGAGGGTCAGGGGGACTTAGTAAGTAGGCTAATAAATAATGGGGATAATTAGGGTTACTATAAGGGTTATAGGGGGTATGAACCTACTTACTAAGCCCCCGCTGACCCTACACCCTAAACCCTAAACTACTTAAAAGCTTCCCTAATGAGCTCGGAAGTTGCTTTGGTTCAGGTACCCCTTCAACCTTAACCCAGACCCCCTAAAGGATCCTAAACAATTGAACCCCTTAATAATCCCCTATAGCTTCCCCAATGTAGTAATGGAGCTATTTGGGGGGGGCTCCAGTTTATGGACCCTAAACCCTAAACCTGAGGGTCTGGGAAACCCCTTCAGCCCAATCTGAGGTCCAAGTGGGTAATGACTTGGGGTTTGCCCTACCATGCAGTCACGGGCTCATAGGGTTTAGGGTTTTAGAGTTTAGGGTTGAAGGTTTAGAGTTCAGGGTTTAGGGCGTTTAGTTCATGGTTTAGGGTTTCAGGCTTCCGGGTTTAAGCTTCTGGACCTTTACCAGGTGTAAAAGAAACCGAAGTCTCCCCGCTGAGAATATAACGCAAGACATTGAGGGGAATTGCCAAACCCCACTACAATCCCGTCAGCTCTAACATTCTACAGGGGTTATACCGAGGGTTATCTAGATGTGGGCAATATAGGGGTTATACAGGGGTAATCTAGTAGGTATTCTGCCCTACGCTGAAATGAGTAATTAGACCGTAGTTGTAATGCAAAAGTGGAGTCTGTATCGTAAATGGTCAGTCAAGAAACTTGCCACAGCATATTTCGCATATTAACAAGGCGGGCATCCGGAGCAAAATGCAAACAAATCCCCGCGGCGAAGACCTTCGACCTTCAATGTGAGCTATACTCTAAACTCCTAGTATCCCCCTTTATCCCCTATATAACCCCTTAAATAACCCCCCTTGAAGGAGTTTAGACTATAGCTCATGTGAATGAATCCCATGACATGCCTCTGCGTTCTTCAGTGACACTGTGCAAATTCCGAAGCAAACCCCAAGAATTCGTCTGCCCTGTGTGACGACTGAGTACTCCTCCAAACAGAGATCGCGCTGTACTACCACCAAAAAACCATCATCATATGACCCCTGGAACCAAGTGATAACACACATTCCTTGAAGGTCCCCGTCCTAAACCCCCCAATACATCCCCCCCTATAGGTCCCCCTGAAACCTAACTTTAGTCCATGGCTCATATATTGGGGCCCCTTATTAACCCAAAGGATCCATGTAGCTATATGGCTATATGGTATATACTTGGCCATTAACGTAGGTATATGGGAACCCCTTTGCGTCCTAAGTATATACCATAATATATACCTACCCTTAACCCTAAACCCTATAAATCCTATAAACCCTAAACCCGATATAGCTACATATACCACATACCTACATGGACCCTTTGGGTAAGGTTTCTGAGAAACTCCTGGACGCCTCCGTCATGAGCACCAAGAAGGGCCTTGGGCCAATCTTTACCTGGGCTTTTTCTTCTCAAAAGCTTTGGGTTGGAAGGTCTGTAATGGATTGGGCTTATAGGGTTTAAGCTTGAAAGCCCTTGTGGAACATTGAACATGCGCATGGTGGACGGATTCTGCAGAAAATGAGACATCATCATGGTAAACGCGTCACCTGTCCAGGACATGCCGAGGGGCGCCAGCATCGCTGGCCACGCGCTGTTCTGCTCGACGGACCGAGCGGGCCATGACACGAACCGCTTCTGCATAGACCAGCAGGGCGCGCCTGTGTGGCCGCCGTGTAGGCTTAGGATTTAGGGTGTAGGATTCAGGGTCTATGACTTAGGTGTAGGAAAGAATGGAGAATCAACCGGCGAAGAAAGTGGACAATGAAACGGAAACTGTGTTCATGTATGGTCGACATAGGGGCTTGAAAGTACAAGTGTTAAAAAGCAGGTACCTGTTATAGACCTCAATAAGGCTATATAGGGGTTATATTGGGGATAATGGAAAATAGAATGGAAACTACTATATAATATAGGGGTTGTATAGGGGTTATATAATATGGTATTTGTACTTGCTTAGCCCCCTACAGTTGGGTTCCCAGGGTTTATCCTGTGAAGTGTGAAGATGAACCAAAAGCTTCGCTCCCCAACTTCACCTACAACCCGTGCCGGTCTCCTCGCCCACAAACCTGGACGTTCAAGCGCTGTCCATGGACTAAAGCAGGTATCAGTCTGCGAGTACTGTCAGTGATGCCACAACCCTAGCCATCAGCCTCACAAGTTGAGGAGTATTGAGTGGGTTCTGCCGCGCGTTTGGGGCCGATTCCCAATACCATGGCCGTGTCTACCACCGTCCTCAATCGCAATAAAGAGGTCAGCGGAATACCTGAAATCATCAACAAGTGAAGGATCAGTAACGAATTTTGAGCCATTGCTGTCCGCGGTGAGCGGGACTTGCGCCACTGTCTGCAAGCTAAAATAGCTTCAGCCTTTAACCCAAAATCCAAAACCCAAACCGCCGACTACAGCACTTTCGAGAGAGTGAACAGCATCCTGCGTCTCTTGAGTCAGACGACTGGAGGTAAGCAAGCGAGAAAGATAGGGTTTCCACTGGAGCGCAGCCATGTATCCCGAAAGCCACTCAATTTTGCTTGTTGTGTTGGGACACTTGGACAACATCCCTCCTGAGCCCTAAACCCTTATAAGCCCTAAACCCTAAACCCCTAAACCCTAAACCCTTAAACCCCTAAACCCCTAAACCCAAAACCCCAAAACCCCTAAAACCTTTCAGATGCCGCCTTCCCGCTTCATTGGCCACGGCATCGTCATCTGAAAGAAGCGTCGCCCAGGCTTCGTGCTCCCCAGTCTTGGTCAGCCTGTCGGAATTTGGTGGGATCTTGAGGCCTCTCATAGGGTTTAGGGTTTAGGGGTTTAGGGTTTAGGGGTTTAGGGTTGAGGGGTTTAGGGTTTAGGGGGATTGCATGTTCATATAAGGGTATATAGGGATTGTATAGGGTGATACAAGGATTATAGAGGGTGATATAGGGATTTCAAAGAGTTATATTAGGATTACATAGGAATTATAGTGGGCTATATTGGGACTACGTATGGTTATAGAGGGATTATGCAGGGCTATATCGGGATAATACAAGCAATGCAGGGATTACATAAGGTCATATGGGGGGCTGTAATAGAGAGTGATATAGGGATTATGCAGGATTATACA
>CAJNIZ010032902.1:53133-71405 GCA_905231905.1 Symbiodinium pilosum | reverse complement strand
GAGATTTCTTATGATTGTTTTCAAGGCTAGGCCTTTCATTATGAAGGCCGAGGACCCTGCCCTTCCTATTCTCTTAAGATCTAAACTGAGCAAGGTCTTATGAATTTGATAGAAGCAGAAGGATCACTCTTTCGTGATTGGTTTTAATAGGAGCCATAGGATCCCACAGACAATGAATTCGGTTTGAGGCCTTTTGACTATAGAGGCTCCCCTTTTTGTTTGGAGGAGGCGGTTCACACTACGCAAGCTCCAACATTACCCAAGACTGAGGTACTTGGGATTTGGGATCTTGTGCAAGTTGCTATAACAATGAACTACTATTTGGTATACCCTCATCCCTAAATCCTAAAGCCCCAAACCCTACAGGAAAGCTTGGGCACGGCCCCGCCCAGCAACTGGGTTCAGCGTTCTAATCCAAAAACACACATAACATAGTTACATAGCGCCCCTACTATACCTCATGCTGTTAAGGACGGTCCCTAAACCCTAAGCGCTGAAGCCGATTCTACTCTAAACGGAAGGAAAAAGTGAGATTAGATCACGGATGCAGCTACCCGTGCCCATAACCCTGACACCCGACCCCTACAGCCTAGAACATTGAAGCCAGAGAAGCTCATCATTATTTCTACTGCAACCACTACCACGGCCAAGACCACGACCACTACTATGCATTGCATCCACAACTGAAAGCACTTGGTTCAAATTCAGGACGGCAGGGGTTTCAGCAACATATTTGCGGCTATTTTTTTGTTTGAATGAAGCTACACCAGACCCCAAGCACCCAACCTTTAACTAAACCCCTAGAGCCTAAACCCCTAAAGGCTAAACCCTGAAACCCTCAAAACAAAGCTGCGGCAGCTTCGTCTGTAGCATGGAGACCTGCAGGTCCTCTGGCGGCACCTCCTCAAGTTCTATAGGGGCTGTAGTCTAAACTCCTATTATTTCCCCATAATCATCCCTATAAAGTAATCCCCTATAATACCCCTTTAAGGAGCTGAGTATAGACCATATAGCTCATATGGTTTAGTGTTAGGGTTGGTAGGGGTTTGGAGCCACTTGCCGGCCTGGTGGGCTCGGCAAAATCCCTCATCTGGGTTTAGAAGCCGGCATATAACCAGATAATCCTGAAGGTGTGGCTGCGGACCCGCCCTACTCCATGCATAGTTTCTCAAAGGCGGGTCCCGGGTACCCTGAAGGACTCGGAATGGTTTGGCTCGGCTCTTTTTGCCAAGAGAATGTACCGGTTCTCACAACAACAAGGGGATTACATGGTCTTCAGGGGGCTTACAGATCCCCAGCTCTTTACTGAGGTTTTCCTCACTAAAGGACCCCCAACATGCAAGCATGTTTATGGAATCTCCCGTTGGCACTGTCCCGCCCGTAGCCTCAACCTCTGAACTCCCCCGCGCCCCAAACCCTAAACCGCGTCACGCTGTGACTCGTACACCCCAAGCCCATAGAAGCCTCGACTGCAAGCCACTAGACCCTCAATCTCGCAATCCTTACAATTAAACAGCCTATACCCCAAAGCTTACCAATACAAGGCTCAATTCGGTAAACGACCCTACACTCTTGCCTGCTGAGTACTTGCAAGTACCCAGAACCTCCTATCTAGTTCCCTTTTTGGGTAGTATGTGATTATAAGCCCTCGTGCAAAAACCATAACAAACCCAAAATTGAAGTACATAGGAGCCTAGACCCTGCACCCTAAATCTCCCTATATAACCCCATATAACCCTTCTATCCCCTGAGAACCATTGCATCCGAGCCCTCCAACCCTAAACCCTAAATTTGCCCTAAATCGTAGGCCCTTGGGTATATATAGCCTAAGCCCCGCCTCATCGCACTGGTGCGTTCCGCAGTCAACTGATGCAGAGGGCCAAAGAGGCAGCAGAAGCCAGAAAAGTCGAGCCATCATGTTGGGCAGTAAACTGCTCATCCCTAGAACCCTGAACCCTAAACTGCTTGGTACTTGGGGCTTAAGGTGTAGGGATAAGGTGGGCTTTAGGGTTTGGAGGTTGGAGTTGGGGGTTTGGCTGCAAAATCTGAGGTTAGATTGCATGGCTCCAGCTCCAGGGTTGCGGATTGGGCACTGTGGGGTCTAGGGGTTAGGGTTTAGGGTTGGTCCTTTGCTTGGAATAAGATACCCGCAAAAAAACTCAATAGCTTAGGGTGTTACTCAGCTTCCAGCCGGGCTAGAATTCTGAGACTTGAGGGGCCAAAGGGAGCCTAAAGTAAGGCCTCCAAGATCTTAAGGTGGCCGGAAGATTCTAAATACACAGGCTTCAGGTGTCATACCGTTTCATGTTTTTGTTGTTTAAACCCTAAACCCTTTACCTTTGTTGGGGACCCATATACGTACACGGAGACAGGAGAGGTTTCGGTCTCAGCTGAAGTCTGTTGAGCCGAAATGGTGCCGCGGTGTAGCAAGAACTTCTTGAAGCCGAGTGGAGCAAACCTTGCCTGGGAACACCGCGTCTGTAAATGATACCTACCCTAAGGGCCCAAGGACCCAAATGATAGGGTTTTAGGGCCCAAATGTAATTGGGCCCTGAAGCGCTATTATTTGGGTCCTAGGACCCTTAGGGCTACATTGGACCTGAAGTCTGAATTGATTACCCACATTGACTTATTTGGAGCCCTAAGGTTCTAGTCACACTAAGGTGCTTGTATGGGACTATCCAAAATGGGAGTGCTAGGGTTCAACGTGCTCCTCCTCCATTTTGTACGATCTCTGGATTTTAGACCCACACCTTTAGTTTAAGCTCCAAAATGTCGGTCATTTTTCTTTTGGGTTTGATGCATCCAAGGAATCGCACCTTGAACCCCAAACCAACACCAGAAACCCTGTAGAACCTAAAACGCTTTCCTGAAAAGAAAGCGTTGCAGTCTCGTACCCTAAACCCCTTAGCCCGCAACTCTAAGCCCCAAAGTCCTAAGCCCTGAAACTTAAACCTCCCACATACACCATATGCAGTGACGTAGAGGTTTTGGGTTTGGGGCCTAGGCTTTCGGGGTTTTGAGTTTAGACCACAAGTGACTCTCCCAAAGGGTCGAATATGACACGGCTGCGTAAACTCCGAAATACCCATGCACGAATTTCGGGACCCAGCATATGAGCCCTGGACTAAAGTTCTGGTATATTCCTTGATAGGTCCTCCCTAGAACCCTATATATCCCTCTATAGGTCTCCCCAACCTAACTTTAGTCCGTAGCTCATATAATCTACAGGGGTCCTGCCGCTGTGGAATCATGGGCAGTGCCTGTGCAAAGTCCTTAAGCCCTAGACCCTAAATCCTAAACCCTAAGCCGTACCTGGACCCCTAAAGTATGTAGAATTATAACCCTTTTGGCTGTTTTTAGGTGTTTAGGGCTGCAATTCTTTATACTCTTGGGGTGTAGGTACGCCCTAAATCCTTGCCCTCCTTCAGGAATCTGGCCCCTACAGCCCCAAACCTTAAACCTTGGGTCAATCCCCCACCCACTATGGGTACCACAAGGGATCGGGGAATTATGATAGATATATTTACTATACCCCTCTCTGAAAGTAGCAAAAGACATAGCTTTTTGGTGTCCTTTTAAAATTGACCAGAAACCAAAGAACCAAAAGGCCCAGGAACTACCCAAGGGAAGTACAGTATTGAGACTCTATTGAATCCCCAATAAGGAGTTATCACCATAGGGAGGGGGGGTTGACCTAATCTAAACCCTAATCCATCAGATCTGAACCCACTCAGGGGCTTTCAGGTTGAGGGATTAGGAAGTTCAGCGTGAGCTTGCCACCCAACTTTAGGTTAGGTTCATCCCACAATTCTGGTTCTGGGTCATGGCCTCACAGATCTAAGAGAACATACCCTGTAAATCACTAAAACCTCTAAACCCGAACCCCTAACCCCCTAAACCCTAAACCCCAGCCCTAAAACCCCAGACCCTGAACCCCTGAACCCCCTAAACCCCATGAAAGCCCTAGATCCTGAACCCCTAAACCCTCCAAACCCCTGAAACCCCTGAACCCCCTAAACCTGCAGGCCTCGTAAGCTGGAATTGTACCACCAAGAGCTGTGGCCAGCGCCAAGATGTGCGTGGCATGAGCCTCGGCTTGTGTGGTTAAGGGTTTGAGCGGTTTAAGGGGTTTAGGGGGCTTAGGGTTCAGGGGGTTTAAGAGATTTTGGTGGGTTTGCGAGGTTTAGGGCGTGTAGGGTTTAGGATTAAGGGTATAGGGTCAGGATTTTTTCTGGATCCAGATAAGGATATGGATGTTGGAGAGTCAACTGGACAAAAAAGTGGAGCATGAAATGGAAATTCTGTGTTGCAGGGGTGCGTGGGTATTGTACTGCAATCTTCTCGGTGGTTGAAGCAAGTAGAACAATAAACACTAAAACAGGATATGATCTATAGTCTAAACTCCTCGCATCCCCTTTGATAAGCCCTATAGTGCTTCCCTATAAGACCCTGTATAGCCCCCTTTAAGGAGTTTTCACAGTGGCTCATGTAGTGTTTCCGAGTCTTACTCGATTTTGGGGACGCTTAGAACCGCAGAAAAGAACTCCCTAAACCCTAAACCCTACTCCCCTAAACTATTCATCAAGCCTGGAGCCTGAAAGCCTCGCCCACGCATGCATGGAACACCACATAGCCCGCTGTTCGAAGGGTACTGCTAAAACTAACCCAAAGGGTCCAAGTATCTAATAATTGGGTGCTTGGGTTTAGGGTAATAGTAATTGTAGTACAGGTTTTGGGTAAGTATATAAATATTAGGTACTTGGACCCTTAGGGTAAAAACCCCACATGACCTCAGCATACTATAGTACCATAAGTCGCCGGCGTAAGCTGCTGGAAGCCTTTTGGTTTAGGGTTCATTTTGCGTAGGGTTTAGGAGTTTAGGGTCTAAACCATGAATCATGGTTTAAACCCTAAACTCCTAAACCCTGAACCCCAAACCCCTAAACCTTAAACCCACGACTCCTCACCCCTAACCCCTACACCCCAAAAACTAAACCGAGGGTTTAGGGTTGAGGGACTCTTGGGTTAAGTTCGGTTGCCTCTCTCTGTCTTTGGGGGGTATGCCAGCCTGGCACGGTGCCCTGAAACCGTAAAGCCCAAACCACACGCGGTTTGGGGTTTGGGGCTTAGGTTATCTGAACCTCCCAAATACAGATAACCACAAATTTTGGGTTAAAGGCTATTATTCTCAGTATTTGGGGCCCTAAACCCTAAACCAAGAACCCATGAACCCTAAACCCTGAGGTATAAACGCTAAACATCCGAAAGCCTGAGTGCATGGCCTCGCCAATCCGGTCGCCCAAGCGTCGAAACCTTGCTTCCCCCGATTGAGACGCAACACGGCAGGGCCCACGACTTAGGGTTTTTTTAGTGGTTTTTAGAGTCTTTAGGGTTTATAGGGTTCGTAGGGCCTATAGGTTTCATAGGTCTTACAAGGTCTTTAGAGTTTAGGGTGTAGAGGCTTAAGGGTTTTAGGATTACTGGGCCGGAGTTCTAGAGCGTCAGTGGTTGGCGCTTTCGAACTTAAGGTCTAGGGGCGTTGCATTGGCCTGGCGCTCAGGAGCTAAGGTTTAAGGATCTGGCTTCAAGGCCTACTTGGAGGGTCAGGGGCACTTGGTAAGTAGTCTCATAATTGGGATAATTCGGGTGCTATACAGCTTATAGGGGTTATAACTATACTTACTAAGTCCGCCGGCCCTTAACCCTGAACCCTATACTTACTAAGCCCCCTTACCCTCCAAGTACTAGATGTGGGCCTTTGCCTGAAGTGCTGTTGTCTCATGATCCTGTCGATCAGTACAAAGCACTCGCGGAGAGACATATGAGCCATTGTCTAAACTCCTAGTATACCACTGAATGACCCTATAATATAGGGTTTAGGGTTTAGGGTCTCAACTCCTAATGCCAACCCTATAAATACTGCCCTATATAAACCCAAGCACCTCAAACCCGAAACCCTAAACCCCAAACCCTAAACCCCAAATCCTAGACCCCAAACCCTAAACCCTATATACCGCCCCTTGAGGCAGTTAAGACTATAGCTCAAGCCGACACCCTAAGTCCCAAACCCTAAACTCTAAACCCTAAGCCCTAAGCTGGACTCAAGTTCTAGTATATTCCTTAAGAAGTCCCCCACTAAAACCCTACATATATGTATATATATATATATGTATCCCTCTAGGTCCCACCAACCTAACTTTAGTCCGTAGCTCATATATCATCTTTTGTACTCGTGCTTGTGTTGAGTGTTCATGTCCAGAGCATGGTCTCAGGGCCGATTGAGCCCCAAAAGTGCTCTAGCCCCTGAGCCCTAAATCCCAAACCCTAAACCCCTAAGCCCTAAATCCTAGGCCGGCCCCTAAACCACCTTACGGAAATCCGGAGACTGAAGACCTCAAGCATTAAGTCTAGGTCTAGGGTTTAGGGTTTAGGGTTTGGGTCTAGGGTTTGGTGTTAAAGGGATAGGGTTTAGGGTTTAGGTCTGAAGCCCAAATCGCATAAATCACATCCCTGTATATACCTCTAAACAAGGAACTCTATAAACGCTCACCGCAAGACACAGCAAGGACCCTCATCCATATAAACCCCTACACAGTCCATTTTGTTCATTTCAGGTCTCACCTTCTTTTGCTTTTGAGTTTCAACTATTGAGGAAAATATCTCAAAATGGTCCCTAGGCCCTATGCTCTGTACCCAAAACCCTCAAAACCTTAAACTCTAAAACCCTATGAACCCTATAAACCTTGCCCACTTTATGAGCCCCATAAACCGTTTGAACCCTGTTAACCTTATAAACCCTAACCACTTTGAGGGTCCCCAACATCCGAGCCCTGAGAAGGAAGGCTTAGGCTGCCGCAGCTGGACCGACTCCTCGGCTGATCATGATGTTGGGTTTAGGGTTGAAGTTTAGGGTTTAGATTTAGGGTTTAGGGTTTAGGGTTTAGAGGGTTTAGGGTTTAGGGTTTTTGGGTGTTTGGGGTTTTAGGGTGTTTAGGGTGTTTAGGGTTTAGGGTTAGTGTGATTAGGGTTTAGCTATCTAGGGCTTAGGGTTATAGGGTTCAGGGTTCAGGGTGTTTAGGGTTTAAGAGTTTTAGGGTTTAGGGGTTATAGGGTTAAGGGGTTATAGGGTTAAGGCCCTTTGCCCTTAGCCCTTAGGGCCAGTCAGGGCATGATTTTGGAGTTTCTCAAAATGAGGTGCCCTTAGGACCCTACAAGGGAGCCTCTCCCGAATGGTTATAAGGCCTGCAACAATAGTCATAGGAATTGTGCTAGAACTGTGTAACCAGGTGGGCCCACCCAGTTGGGGTATATATGGAAGTTGTTCAAAATAGTCCCTCGGCAGGCCAGTTCCCTTTTCTGTCAGGACCTCCATTTGAGGAAGTGCGCTCCCAATGGTCCCTTGTTGAAAAGGACTTTTGAACAACCCTAAACCCGAATGCCCATTTTCCTACATTTATGTACGCCCGACACACCCTGTGTAGATATACGGCTAAGCCTCACCTAACCCCCTTTCCAATGGGGCTTGAAAAAATTGGTGTGCCTGTTCAGGGGTTTCTCTCGCGAGGACTTTATTCTGATGGGGGCAAGATAATTGGGTTCCCAAATCTTCCCAAATTTTGGAAACTCCCTAGTACTTGGGCGGCCAGGGGGACTTGGTAAGTATACTTATAACCCCTGTGAAGGCCATGTAACTATAGTAAGCCCAATCACCTGTATTACTAACCTACTTACTCAATCCCCTGAACCCCCCAAGTCCCTAAACCCTCAAACCTTAAACCCTTAAACCATAAACCTTGGAAACTCCCAGATAAGGGCTTTGCTTGAGGCCTCGGGTTTTTGGGTGTAAGGATTAGGTTTCAACGGTTTCGGTTTAGGGGATGGTCTGGGTCAAGGGTTTAGGGTTTAGGGGTTTAGGGTTTGGGGTTTAGGGATTCGGGCTAGTTAGGCTTAACGGTTCAGACTTGGGCAACATGCAGGCTTCAGAGATTGGGCTTCAGAGATTGGGGCTTGAAGGCGTCCAAGAGTCATACCTTTAGAGGATGGATGGCCTTAAAGCGAGTTTCAAGAGGTACAGCACCAGTGCCAGAGTGCCTGAAAAGAGGGGGAAGGCGTCAACCCTACACTTTAAACCCTAAACTCACAAAGAATTTGAGCTTGTGGGGATGTTTCTTGCCTAAAGTTCCTATCAGTGCCCCGGCCAGAACTGAGCCATCGGTGGAAAGTGTCGGAAGAATGTGGCAGAAGTAATGAAGAGCAGCACAGGGCTTAGGGTTTAGGGTTTTAGGGTTTAGGGTTTAGGGCTGCATTGGCACGCAGAATAAAGGGCCCACTAACACAACCCATATCAGGCGGCGCTAGGTTCCCCGTTTGAGCCTTAAACAGCTAAGTACAAGCTAAGTGAGCGCTAGCAAGCGCTGTAGCTTTCATTTTCGCGCGGACTGGCCCTACTTGGATGATCATTTGATTTAGTAAGTCTGCCTATCAGTTCCGATAACCCCTACTATACGCCCCAGAACCCCTTTTACTAAGTAGGCTTACTAAGTCAGGAGATCCTCCAAGTAGGGCGTTGCTTCTATCGTGAAGTATGGGCACGTAGTACAGTATTCCCCTGAGACCTATAGTCTAAGTAAGGGTTTCAAGTGGTTCCTGAGGTTATACGACTTTTCAAGTTCAAAATACCTGGGCCACAAAAGTAGGTAACAAAATGGCCTAAAAACACCTAAAGCCAGACCAAACGGCCTTTTATCTTACATACCTTTGCGGCAGGTAGTCCCCTGAAGCCTAAACACTAAACCCCTGAAACCCAAACCTCTAAACCCTAAAACCCTAAGTCCCAAGGAGACGACAGAGTAGTGCAGGGGGGGCTGGGCAGTTACTCTGCCAAGATCTGCCGTGGCTCCTTCATGACACCTTTGAACCCCAAACCCCACACCCTTAAATCCTACACCCTAAGCCCTGGGCCCAAAACCGTTAAACCCTAAACCTTTAACCCCTTAACTCTCAACCCTTAAGCCCTAAACCCCCAAAATCCTAAACACTGAAACTCTCAACCCCTAAAACCTTAAACCCTTAAACCCCACACCCCAAACCTATAAACTCTAAACTCTCACACCCCAACCCCTAAACCCCTAAACCCTTAAACGCTAAACCTATAAGATCCATATCAGAGTGGGTCGCAAAAAGCACGGTAGATGTTTACAGACTCCTGATGCTCATAACTTCCAAATCTGACCATTGTAGCGGTTTCGGGGTTTAGGGTCTATAGTTTGGGGGTTTAGAAGTTTAGGGGTTTCGGGTTTTAGGGGTTTAGGATTTTTGGGGTTTAGTTTTTAGGGGTTAGGGTTTAAGGTGTAAGGGTGGTAACAGGACTCCGTGTCAGCCCACAAAAGGCGCAACAAAATCAGGACTCTGCCGCACGGAACCCCTAAACCCTAGACCCTAAACCCTGAACACTTAAACCCTAAACCCTAAACCCCAAGCCAAAACAAGGCCAAGCGTCCGTCGCCTCTGCCTGACACAAGATCCAGACTGGTGCTTTGCGATCTGACGCGATGTAGGGTTTAGGGTTTAGGCTTCCACACCGCTACAGGTGCTGCCTTCAGCTAGATAAACGGTTGGGTAGCATCTGCTCAGCAAGACAAAGCTGTCAGGCAGCAACTCTGAGGCACCCTATATTCATCCTGCATAGCCCTTGCTGGACATCATGCTGAGATGGATCCCCACTCCCTATGCTAATCCCTACCATGTCTTGCCCCCAATGCTGAAATTGTAAGTTGTTGAAGTTATAGCACCTGTTTGGGTACCCGAAATCAAGGCAACAAAAAGGGAGCAATATACTCGACGCCTTGCAAATTCCCGCCCAATCCCCATAACCTTCTATAAATATCATATTCCAATTCGGTCTCCATTTTTCCATTCAGTTCTCCACTTTCAAAACCTTTAACCCCAAGCCGTAAACTCTAAACCCATGTTAAAGCCCGCCCCGTTCAGAGAAGGTGTGGGGGCCTGCGCCGAGGCATCCCCACAGGCCGCCAACGCTGCTCCTCGGAGCCTTGCATTCTCAAGGGGTCCATGTAGGTATATGGTATATACTTGGGCCTTAAAGTAGGCACCTGGGAACCCCTTCGGCCCCTAAGTATATACCATATACCTACATGGACCCTTTGGGATTAGGGCTGAGGCCCATATGAGCTATAGTCTAAACTCCTAGTATCCCTCTTAATAACCCCTAAAATACTCCCCCTATACAATCCCCTAAAAACACCCCTTTAAAGAGTTGCGACTATAGCTCATATCTGAACAGACTGACTTTGCTGAACATCCAGGCTTCTACAGTCTTCTGGGCCTATCCCCGGCTTTTCAATCTCCTCTAGGGCTTAGCGTTTAGAGTTATACTCCCCCTTAAGTAGATAGAATATGGCTTTGGGTATATCATAATAAGATCCCCATATACCCCATGTTCTATGTACTTAAGGGAGACTCTAAGCCCTTCGTTTGGAAGGTGCCCTTCCCTACACCCTGACTTCTTTCTCGTCTGCATTCCCGACACCCTCAACAAAATGGCTTTCGGCTTAAGGAGACCCATATTAGGTGGACCCCCCACCCAGTAATAGTGACTATAAGGGATAATAGGAATTATATTAGGGTCCTCCTATATTCTTATTTTTCCACGATTATAGGTTGGGGGGTCCTCCTAAGACCCACATGGGATGTCCTTGGAGGAACCCACAACAAAGATTACAACATCCTGGGGCAATAAAGGGAACATGGTTTTTTGAAAATGTTAAACATGCGATTCAGGGTCTTGGGTTTACGGCCTTTGCCAGCCTTGAGGGCTGAGTGATTAGGGGCGGATGGTTTGCAAGACGGGGGGCCGGAAATGTTAGACCCTCCCGGCCCACCAAAAAGAATCTTATATCAATACATTAAGACATAGGGCCTAAGAATATGCCAGTTCAGAACTTGGACACCTTGGGATGCGCCTGCAGTTTGACGCATTGGCATTAAGGGCTATTCTGGCAAGCGCTGGCCCTAGTTGGACAACCTGTATTGGAACCCTGCAATTTACTTCCTTTTTGTGGTTTTACTGGGTTTTGGCTAAGATCCTCATACGGACCCTCAAAGGGGTACTCATGATCCACCCTCTTTAACAAGAGCCCCCCCCAGCCATACCCGTTGGGGGTGGAGGTATTTTTTGAATCCTCTTTCCACGGTTCAAAGGCAACGGTCAACCATCTTATTGGCTGCTACGATGGATGCAGCACTTAATATCCGTCAAATACAGTTATTACCATTCTTATATATAGCGCGGTGCAAGATTTTCTCCCTCCACCGTAGGCCTCCAAAACTCAAACGCATCAAAAAAGGTCTTCAAACCCTTTAAGCCGCCACCGAAACCGAAACAAGCTACAGCGGGTCTCCTCCTAATCCTCCAGATTACATGAGCCATAGTCTGAACTCCTAGCATCCCCCTTAATAACCCAATTGATACTCCCCTATACAACCCCCCTCTAAGGAGTTTAGACTCTAGCACACATGACAACCCAGCAGCAGTGCAGCTGTTGCCAGCGGTCGCAAGTCATCCCTGGAATTTTCATTAAATTGACGGCTTTCCGACAGCTGGGCTTTGTTGGGCCCCACATGAGTAGTGTTTTTGTGATGGTTGAACCTAGTAAGATAATATTGCGTATATAAAATACTATACCCCAAAAGGGGATATAATCTTACTCTCTATTGGGTACCATAGTATCCCCAAATAAGATACTACTCACATGTATTTAGAAGAACCGCCTTGTCCGCGCTTTTTATTATGGGTTTTGGGCCAGGTTCAGGTACGGTTGAGGGAAATTACAACAACATAAACGGATTTCTCAAAATGCATGTACCCAGATGGTCAAGTACGCAACAATCAGGTACCTGGGTTTGGGTATAGTAATTGCAGTGTTACAGTGCAGGTTTTGGGTAGGTATATGACTATTGATATTACGCACTTGGACTCTTAGGGATGTAGTAGAACTTTCAATGGTGGTCTACACTAAAAGCCGGAGGGGAAGATGCACTTGGCAAAAACCCTTCTTCATGTGGTCTGGGGGGGGGAGTTCTAGATGTTTCCTAAGGATTAATTACATAGAACTTGTTGGGAGAAACGTCGCATGTCTGAACAAACACGAATCCGTGGCCGTCACAGTTCGTGCATGCGAAGAACTCGCATGCTTTAGTGGAGAAAAGGTGCTTTCCCAGATCCAGCAGATGAACCACCCCCAAAAAATAAGCCCATTGCTACAGGAGAAACCAGGAGATTCTTAGAAGCTTCCATGTCCTGCCCCCCAACAGGCCCCAAAGCACCCTACCCAAATCTAAACCCTAAACCCCTGAACACTAAATCCTAAACCCCCCCTTTTCTTGGGCCCAGAGGGCAGTGAAAAAGGATCAGAGTCTACCTCCTGTGGCTGCCTGGACCTCAATAGAGAGTAAAAAATGGAAGCCCTACAGGGTCTGGTTTAGGGCTTAGGGTTTAGGGTTAAGGGGCTTAGGGTTTAGGGGTTTAAGGATTAGGGTGTAGGGTTTGGGGACTACAGGGTGAAGCCCCTGGGTCAGAGGCAACTCATAATGGGGATAGCTATAATATGTGCTCTAAATTAAAGCTATTGGATGTATAAGTACAGTTATGTAACTAGGGGGCACCACCCTGTAAACCCTGAATCCCACAAGGGCATTACTCTACATACTGAGAAGGTCCACGTGGCGACCCTTGCTATCATTCTCATGATTCTCATGGTGCCCAAAGTGATCATACGTAGTAGCTAACGTGATATACATGGCAAGCAGGACGGTTTCATGAAAGCTATGTAGCGTCCCTGTTCTTCTTCACGTAATGTCCCTTTCTCACAAATCTTAGCTTCTTAAGGTCTACCTTCCTCCCTATAGTGCCCGACCCCAAAGCCGTGCCCTTTGTTCCAGACGTTGGGATCTGCTGGGCGGAGGCAGGCTTGTCCTTATTGCTGATGTTCACGAGGCTTGCTGAAAAAGGAAAGAGATCGTGTGCGGCGGCGCTTTGGAAGTTGTCATTGGTAAGCAAATTTGAAGGGCTTGGAATTGAACGTGTCAATTGGCCACGTCATAGGCACTGATGCACAGCGAAAGACAGAAACCGTCAGACTCACAATGTCTGCCGCTTCCGCTCTCCGTGCCGGAACCTCAAACCCTAAACCCTAAATAGTAGTTTCCATTTTATTTTCCATCATCCCAATATAACCCCAATATACTCCTAATAATATTCTATTTAAGCAGCAGCTGCGCTCTGCAAAGGTTTGCGAGGGCCTCCAGGTCCGGCAACTTACACGCTTCAAGGTTTCGGCTTCTAGCCGGCCACTCAACAGCCTCAAGTGTCCACATAAATGTAAAAATGGACCACGTGCAGATATTTTCATATACGTGTCTAGATGTGCCGCTGAATCCCCACAAATTCTAAAGCCTGAGCCCGCAACTCCAAACCCCCACCCTGATCAATTCTCATCCTGAAGCCAGAGAACCCCCCACCTCTCAACCCCCAGAATCCCTACCTAGATTTTAGGGTTTCGGGTTGATTTAGGGTTTAGGTTTTGTGGTTAGGGTTTGGGGTTTAGGGCTTGGGTTTGGGGTTTAGGGTTCAGGATTTAGGGTTTTGCTAAATGTCTGCTTCTACTCGCGGGTGCAGGGTCGTTGTAGCACAAATATAAAAAGCATAATTACTATACCTATACTTACAGTCCAAGTCAAAACTCCTACTATCTCCCTCAGTAACCCCTATAGTAGTCCCCTATATAACCCCCTTTCAGGAGTTAAGACTAATGTTGGGCTCCCTTTAATCTTAGGGGTCGCCCCCCCTTACAATAGGGCCACCAGAAAAACAGAAATCAGACGTACTGAATAAGGGTCCCACGGTACTGCGGGCCCCGGGAGGCTTGGAGACTATTTTACAAGGGATGGTCTGGATTCGGTCCCGTATTTGTAGGGCCCCGAAACCAAAACACATTTAACAGGACCTTCCCAACAGTGGCCAGATCCTGAATAAGCGGCGGCGAAAACACACTAAAAAAGGTGCATCTACAAAAACGAGTGCAACATTATAGTTCATATCAGGGGACCTACCCCCTACACCCTAATCCCTAGAACCTTTAACCCTAAAAGCTTAAACCCTAAACCCTAAAACCTGAAAGCCTAAACCCCAAACCTCAAACCCTAAAACTTTAAACCCTAAAACCTTAAACCCTGAATCCTTAAAGCCTATACCCCTTAAATGCTAAAACGTTAAACCCTAAAAGCTAAAACCTTAAACCCTAAACCCTGAATCCTCAAACCCTAACACCTTAAACCCTAAACCCTGGAAACCCTTTAAACCCTGAAACCTGAAACCCTAAACCCTGAATCCACGCCCTGAAGCCAGGAGGCTGCTTCAGCTCCTTCCGCGCATCTGCCACCAGCTCCGCAGCGGAGGCGGCTCGGACGTAGCCTCCATGCCTGGGCTGGGCTTAGGCTTTAGGGTTTAAGGTTTAGGGTTTAAGGTTTAGGGTTTAAGGTTTAGGGTTTAGGGCTTATAAGGTTTAGGTTTTAAGGTTTAGGGTTTAGGCAAGAGTTCAAAGGGTTTAGGGTTTAAGGTTTAGGGTTTAGGATTTGGGGTTTAGGGTCACCCATGTTATGCTCCCTTTGAGGGTGTATAGGTGCATGTGTGATTATTCCCCTAGCAATGCCGACTCAAATGGAAAACACGATCGAAAATGAAATGCAAACTGAGATTGTGTTGGCGTTTCTGGAGATTATCCTGAACAATTATCCATGTCCCTCTCAAGTCTATCTGAGGTACCCTATACTATCATACTGCACTGTAATCTTAGTAATTTTTCAGGCCCTTCTAGTACTTTGAGGATCTTCCGCATTGGGTCATATGGGGTTTGCCACGATTGCCCAGGACATCTGCAAACTTTTACGCAAAGAATACAGCTCAATCCACGAGTAGGAGCTTGACCACAATTTAGGGGATATTTCTTCATTAAGTGAGCCATAGTCTGAACTCCTAGTATCCCCCTTAATAAGCCCCCTCATTATAGCAGTCCCCTATATAATCCCTTATACAACCCCCCTTTTCAGGAGTTTAGACTATGGCCCAAGTGGTTTCAGAAGCCCTGGGCATTTAGGGACTGCGACCGGTCCCATTGGATGATGACGGCTCGAGAGACTTCCAGGGAGGCGCCGGCACGAAGCCCCAAAAGAAGCGTAGTAACTGGGGTCTCTCCCTAAACCCTACACCCTAAACCCTACACCCTAAACCTTAAACCCTAAACCCTCAGCCCCAAATCCTCACCCTCAGAGTGCGGCGTTCGGGATCAGGGGGAAGTAGGAGACTGCAAGACCCAAAAGGCAAGCTCTACACCTCTCATTAAGCTTGTGGGCAAAGACATACAGGAAGATTTAGACTTAGGGTTTAGGGTTTGGGTGAATATTTACACAGGAAGCCTTCGACTATCTTTCATGACGCCCCTGCAGGCCCTGAAGACTCAAATGCCTAACTCTACATCCGCACACACACACACACACTGAACCACTTAAGGAGATTCTTTATACAATAGAATGTATATGTATATGTGTAATATGTATACATATATATATATATATACATATACATCTCCCTCTCTCTCTGTCTGCAGTTTCCGCTGCATTGTCCATGTTCTTTAACCTGAAACCCAAAACCCGAAACCTTTTCCATGTGTTTCACCATCCCTCGCTCTAATCCCTAACCCTAAGGGTCCATGTACCCAATAGTTGGGTACTTAGGACTTGGGTAATAGTAATTTTAGTACAGGTTTTGGCAACGTATGCAATTATTGAGTACTTGGCCCCTTAGGGTAAACAGTCGCTTCCATGTGCTTGTCCATGTTCTTTCCCAGTTGATTCTCCATTCTTACACTCGACCAAAACGGCAAGCCCTACACCCTTACAGCAACTCCTACCTAAACCCTACTAAACCCTAAATGCTGATTCGAAAACCTTAAACCCGAAACCCTAGACCTCAGACCCTAAACCCCTAAACCCGGAACCCTAAACCCCTAAACCCTAAACCCTTGAACCACCAAACCCTGAACCCTAAAACCCGTAAAACACCTAAACCCCTAAACCTTAAACCCTTAAACCACGAAACCCTGAACCCTAAAACCCGTAAAACACCTAAACCCCCAGAGTCCTCTGCAAGCTCTCAGGGCCCGGGCTGTAAGTCTATCTCCGCAAGGGAGAGGCGCATGAGCGCCACACCTAGGGTTTAGGGTTTAGGGTTTAGGGCTTAGGGGTTCAGGGTTTAGGGGTTTAGGGTTTAGGGTGACTACGTGGAGGGTCGAGGGGACTTAGTAAGTGGGTTAATAACCCCTATGACCCAGATAACAACCCCAGCTATCCTAGTTAGTAACCTATCCCATGACCCTCCGAACATGGTTTCGTGTCTAGAGTTTAGGGTTTGGCTATGTGTTTGTATGTATATATATATATATATAAGTAAATATGCACCAGTAAGGTCTATGAGGCTTAGGGTGCGTAGAGAACCATGTGGAAAAACCAGAAAGTGAAATGGACACTGAGGTTTTGTAGGACATGTAGCCAATGTCCGGGACCCCAACATTCCTGTACAGGTACTTTGGGTACTTTGGGATCTGAGGATATACCATCTTGGTGCCTGGACCCTTTGGGTCTTGGCTGGGAATTTGAGGGCTCATGTGCGGACATTGGGTTAGCATTGGGAGGTGTAATGCTTTGGGTTTAAACTCTATGTCTTACAACCCTTCGGACTTTTATGTCTGCCACAACGGCACAGGATGTTTCTTAGCTCACAGGTTGAATTGTTTAGGGTTTGAGGTTTAGGATTTAGGGCTTCGAACTTAGGATTTGGACGTAAGGGTCGAGGGGTGAGGCTGTGGGGTATCTGGCGGGGTTCGGGCTTAGAGTGCAGGGCTTTGGCGGTTTTCGTGCATGGGCCTGAGGATGTAGTGTTTAGGAAGTTCAGGGTCCCTGCATGGTTTAGGGTTGGGGTTTAGGGTGAAGGTTTAAGGTCTAAACTCCTTACAGGGGGTGATATAAGGGATTCTGTAGGGGAGTATGATAGGTCGAATTAAGCGGGATAGGATTCCTTGACTCTTTTTAAGGCCTTGGCCTTTCGAGAGGTGCCTCGTTTGGCGTTTAGGGTTTAGGGGCCCAAAAGAAAATCAGGTCGCCCCAGCAAGGGTAGGGTATGACATCACTGTCCATGCTGAGTTAGGGTATAACGTTTAGGGTTTAAGAAGCCCTAAAACCTAAACCCTAAATTCTGCTGGTTTGAATGCTTAGCCCCAAAATGTCCAGATCGGCAAACTTAGAAGATGAACTTTAAATCCCAAGTGGTAAACCCTGGGCCCCAAAGGAACCCTACATCTTAAGCCCTAAAGCCCTAAACCCCGAACCCGAAACCCTAAACCAGTAAACCCAAACCCTAAGCCTTAAAGCCCTAAGCCCTGAACCCTAAACCCTACATCCTCAACCCTAAACCCTGCAACCCTAAACCCTTAAACCCAAAGCCCTGTACGCCGCCTCGCGCGATCCCACGGCTGTCGAAACCGGCAGCCTCCTCATGGACAAACTCTTCTGCGGTTCGCCTGAGCGGGTGAAGGGTTTGAGGTTTAGGGGTTATAGGAGTATCGGGGTATATAGGGTTTCTATAGAGGTTATGTAGGGTTTAGGCGTTAGGCTTTAGCGTTAGGACGTCAGACTTGTACCCTAGCCTAGGGTTGTACCCCTGGGTTTTGGGATCCTTTTAAGGGACCTTAGGAGACTGTATAAGGGCTATATTAAGGCCATATTTAGGAAACCTTCCAGGGGTACGACATTAGGGGTACAACCCAGGAACCCTTGACTGAGCAGGTTGACAGTTCCCAAACCCTAAGGGGGTTCAGGGTTGGAGGTTTAGGGGTAAAGGTCCAAAGGGGGAGATAAGGGCTACCTTGCGCATACAAGAGGACGTGGGGTCTGGCCTCAAGGGTTTCGCCCAACGCCCATCGTTCGCCCACACTTCAGAATGGTCAAACAGGCTTCATGTATTGCAGTCACGGCGAGGGCATGATGTTTCTGTTTTTATTGCAAGCAGCTCTTGCCTTGAAAGAAGCGGGGGGGTTGGGGGGGGCGCAGCCCCCCCCATATGCAAATGCTAATGGTCCGCGCAACTTTCACTTACTGCAGACATGGCGATGGAATGATGTTTCTGTTCTCATTGCAAG
>CAJNIZ010032902.1:0-52826 GCA_905231905.1 Symbiodinium pilosum | reverse complement strand
TGTCGGTACTGGCAGGGCCACGACTCGCGTGGTGAACTGCCTAGTTCGCCCAAGGAGAAGGCAGCCACATTTACTGCGTCTTTCTCACCAAACACTGCCCTTGCGCAGTGTTTCGTGCCCTTACAGCAGGGGCCCACGCTCAGGCGCGGGCAAACGACAGGGATTGACCGAAGGGTTTGGGGGAAACTGAAGTTGTAGGGGCTTAAGAGGGATACTTGCCAACATTACTCACATACTTTAGGATCCGTATACAAGTACTTGTGATGAAGGTCTTGAGGAGTATATGATAGCTGCAAAAGTCTGTTCTGATGATTTTTTGGGGGATACTTGAAGGATCAGGGGACCTCAACCGTAGGCTATATAGCTTCGTGGGCCATAAGTCCTTAATGGGGGTTGACCTGCTTGTAACATCCGCACTTACCGGGCCAACTGAGTCTTTAAACAAAATTAAACAAAATAATCTATATTACCCTAAACCCTTGTTGGGCCTGAGTACAACAGCAACAAGCTCAGAATGCAACAGTGGGCCGGGCTGTGGGTCATTATGTCCCTAGGCAACCCTTATATCCACCCTAAACCCGAAACCCCTAAGCCCTAAACCCCTGCACATTTTTCAAGCCCTAAACCCTATATCCCAGCATGCTCCTAGGCAACCCTCATATCCCCACTAAACCCTAGACCCCAAAACACCTAAATCCCCAAACCCTAAATCCCTAAACCCTAAATCCCTAAATCTCTAAACTCTAAATCCCTAAACCCTAAATCCCTAAATCTCTAAACCCTAAATCCCTAAACCCTAACTCCCTAAATCTCTAAACTCTAAATCCCTAAACCCTAAATCCCTAAATCACTAAACCCTAAATCCCTGAACCCTAAACCCTAAAACCCTAACCCCCCTTTGCTTCGAGCTGCAGGATGTCTTCGCTGGCAGAGGTGCTCTCGTCTTCAGCGAAGTGGGCCTGCAATCAAAAGGTGGGATGAAGGTTAGGGTTTAGGGTTTAGGGTTTCGGGAATAAGCCCCAATATAGAAGAATATGTATTCTGAATCCTTTAACCCACCTACCTTCATCCCACCTTTTGAGGCCCCTGATGTAAGAAAGCTCGCACCAGAGCCAGAACTTACAACAGGGTTTAGGGTTTAGGGTTTAGGATTTAGGGTTTAGGGTTTATGGTTTAGGTGTTTAGGGCGTTAGGGCTTACCTGGACCCCTGAAGTATGTAGAATTATAGCCCTTTTGGCTGTTTTAGGTGTTTAGGGCAATACTTTTTTTACATACTTTTGGGGTGTAGGTAGGGCTTAAGTAGGGTTTCCAGGGTTTGGGTTTCGAGGTTTCAGGGTTTAGGTTTTGCTCGAGGTTTAGGATTTTCAGGGTCTACGGTTTTGAGGGTTTAGGTTTTTTTTGCTGGTTGTTAGTCGGTGTGGAAAATCACATGAACAAGCAAACGGAAACTGAACACAACAACCGATCGCCGATAGGGACAAGCAGGGCTTAGGGTTTACTAGCTGCTTGTTCCGGAGGATCGATTCCGCCAAGAGCTTGTGTAGTTGGGCTCTGAAAGAGCTAGGGTATACTGATCAAGAATGAAATTCCACCCTCCCTCCCGAAGTTAAACCTTCCTAATCAATAAAACTGCGCGACACTTAGGACCCCTACTAAGGGTTAACCCTTAGGTACCTACAGTAGGAACACTACAAAATCCCAAAGGGTTAAGGGTCTAAGCTCCAAGCTAAGTCCCAAGGAGCAAAGGCAAGGCCTAAACTCAACATTTTCTGGGTTGCTGTTAAGGAACTTAAATTATTAAGTTACTATATTGTTAAGGAACTTAAATCATTAAGTTACTATATTGGGGAAACCCTATTGTTTACTATATATGTATATATACCCATTATGGCAACTTAATTTAAGTTCCTTAACAGCACCCCAGTTTTTCAGAAGTCGAAACCGCTCCAGAGCTCCAAAGACATGGGCTTCATGTCGTGCCAATACAACTCTCAGAGGGCCCAGGTACCTAGAATCCTAAACCCTCCCTGGACACCTAAAGCATGTAGAATTACAGCCCTTTTGGCTGTTTTTAGGTGTTTAGGGCTATAATTTTACATACTTTTGGGGTGTAGGTTAGGGGATCCAGGTAAATAAATACCTAAACCCTAAATCCTAAACCCTAAGGCCTAAACCCTAAACCGTAAGCCCTAAACCCTGTAAACGCTAAACCCTGCACCTAAGTCCCTCGACCCTTTGGGTCTTACTGTATGGGGGGCTCCCTGGACCACAGAGTATTCAGCAATGCAGGGGCTTCAACACTCAGACATTTTCAGGGTTAGTAGGAAACAAGGGAATATAATCCCTGCATAATCCATAAATAATACTACCTGAGCCCCAGAAAGTACAGGAGGCTTTGAAGGCGTGATTCTCAGGTGTAGAGGCAGACTACCGTCGCAGAAGGGCTACAAGGGGATATCTTCCTAAGACTCCAGTTCTCTAAGCCCTAAACCCTCAACCCTTAACCCGTTATATCCAACACCCAACCCTTAACCCTTAACCCTACAGCGATCCTGGAGGCAGTGGGCTTTCACCACCAGCCGCAAGCAATCAATCACCTGGGCACAGATAGAAGTAATGGTAATAGTAGCATGGCTTTAGGGATTAAGGTTTAGGGTTTAGGGGGCCTTTCAGGGTGCCTTAGAATAGTTTCGATTCTCGATTTAAGGCAATTTGTGTACTATTCCCTAGATAAATCACCCTTTAGGGTGAGGTAGCTTTATGGCCCAGCTTAAAGCAAGAAAGGCCAGGGTTGAACTAGAGGTCCCGAAGCCCTAAACCCTAAATCCCTAAAGAAAGACCCTAAGGGTCCTAGGACCCAAACAATGGGGTTTCAGGGCCCAAATACCATTTATAATATGTATTTGGGTCCTAAAACCCTGTTATTTGGGTCCTTGGACCCTTAGGGAGAGTTTAGGGTTTAGGTCTGAAGGTCCCTAAACCCCAAACCTTAAAGAGAGGGCTTAAAGCCAGGGCTGAAATAGAGAGGGCCAGCACCTGGTGCGACACAGCGACCCATGACTTGTTTTGTGAATTGCGTGCTTGTCTGGTTTGGTCCCCGCGCTTGCAAACAAGAAAACCAAACCATACCCTAAAAGGCCCAAGTAATTAGTTTTCAGGCACGCGTCCCAATTCTAGAATATTTGTTGGGATCTTGCAAGTACCGAATATTAGAACTGGAGTTGAGGCACCCCCGGTATGGAGGTAGGAAGCTTTTTTTTCCAGGTGCAGGTTTGAGGTTTGCGGCTTAGGATGGGTTAGGGTTTAAGGGTTTAGGCTGGAGGGTCAAGTTAAGGGTTGAGGGTTAGGTAGCGCGCACACAGAGTGGAAACAACAGTTGCATGCACATGACACCGTGAACCAACTGGACGAGGGATGTATAGATTCTCTCTACCTAAACCTCAAAAGTATGTAAAATAATGGCCTTTATGCCTGTTGTTATGGGTTTAGGGCCATTATTTTACATACTTTTGGGATCCAGGTAGATCCGAGACTGCTGAAGAAGGTTCCTTCTTCAGTCTGGGCTCCCAACACTTGGAACGTTCCTTTTCCGGGGTCCGTATAGCTGTGAGTATAATAGATTGCAATTTTGTATGGAATCAGCTTTTATGGTAACCCCAGCAATTTTGGTAAATATCTAGGCCCGCGTTAGGTTCATAATTTAAACTCCAAGCCAATCGAGCTAGATGGCCCTAAACCTTAAAACCCCAAACTCTGAGCCCTTACCCTGAACCCACAACAAGGAACCCTAAACCCAAAACCGCGCTTGCCACGGCACAGCATCAGCGTCGTCCGACGCGCGAGCGGCAGAGAGCGCTTCTTGCGCAGCCTCATTGTACGATCCCTCCCTGGGTTGATCTTAAGGGACTTAAGCTAGTGGGTTGAAGGGAAAAATCAAATATCTTAAGGAACATTTAGTGAATGAGTTGAAGGGCATTAGAATATCTCAAGGATGTTAAGTTACTGGATGTAGGGTTCATGGCTTAGGTTTTCGGGTGTAGGGGACCTGCTAAGCCCTAAACCCTAAAAGCCCTAAACTCTAAGACCTTCAACCTACTTTTGAAAGGGCTCCTTCAGTGGATGCATGCCACCAGGTCAACGCTTCTGTATAGGTTTATCCAACCTAATTCATAACGCAACTTCAAACACACATTTTTTGCACTCCACACGGGCGGATGTCAAGAGTCAACATGTTGATCCCTCCAGGTAGCCTAGAGGGCGGTATTCGAAACCTTACCATCAAGAAAGCTTACCTTTGACAACTGCCATAACTAGGTTACCCAGTAAACCCTAAATAATAAGTGTACCCTTTTTCCTACTGTTCTGTTTTAATACGGAGACCCCCAAATAAGAAGGGTGAAGGGTACTACTGGGGTGCCTAGATAAAGTGAAACATGACAAGTAATTGTGCCTCAGCACTGGGCAAAAACTCTCCCTTGCAGGCAGCGATCATGATGTGAGCTTCTAACCTCAACCCTTCTTAACTGCCCCAAAGTTCCCCAAAGTAACATGGCAACCCCAAAATGACCCTAGAGAGACTCCCAGCCCTTTCGAACACTTTTGAAAAACTGTATGGTTTCAATGTTAATTTTGGTGAGCGCTAGCCTCACGAAAGAAAATCCCCGCATGTCTACTATAAAGGCCCAGAATATCTCCAACATCATTTTTCTCGTTTCCTCGTATCTAATATGGTATAGAATACCTCAATGAAACCTCATTTTGATGACGTTTCTAATTCACACCACGACATTATTCCAAAGCTTGTTCCGATGCTTTGTAGGATGGCCGAGTCTCATCTTTACTGTCCTCTTATGGGATAATTAGGATGTAGGGTTTAGGGTTTATGAAATACGGTCAATATTTCCCACGCAACTCATTCATGGACATGGGTTCCTATTTGCGAACATATCAAGGAACTACACTAAATTGCCATGGGAACCTCTATATCCACTGTGCATGATCCCATGGCAACACTGATGTTGATAGCAGCTCTTGTCTACAACAAGCACGTCCCCTAATCCCTTAGACTCTAAACCAAAACCCTTACCTAGACCCTCCTCCTACCCTCTATTAGGGCCTAAGTACCTACTATTAGGGACCATATATCCCCAATTAAGGGTATAAGGAGGCTCTTGGTAGACAACCCACGCACTTGGGGCTTTCACGCCGCTTTCAAGACCCGAAGCGTCCGTAAGCCCTCAACCCGAAACCGTAATTGAGCTATACCTGGACCCCTAAAGTATGTAGAATTATAGCCCTTTTGCTGTTTTTAGGTGTTTAGGGCTATAATTTTACATACTTTTGGGGTGTAGGTAGTCCAACCTCCTTAAAGGGGGTTATACAGGGGGATTATACAGGCGACAACTATAGGGGTTATTTAGCTCAAATGGTCGCTTCCCAACATAAAGGGGGCCCCACTACACCTAGACCCTCCAATTTTCAGTTTGGTATGGTTTTGGGGTAAGGGCCTAGGTATTCCCCCAACATCCTTCTTTAAGTACTCCCGTAAAGGTACCCCTAACTTAGGAACCTAAACCCACAACCCCCAAATCCCAAACACGAACCCTCAGCCAGCATGGCCTTCAGGGCTGATCCTCCCGGTGCTGCCTGGCAGCTCGTTTACTCACAGCTTCATAGCCTTTTTTAAGGAATATACCTCAAGTCCTCTAGCAGTTCCTAAATTCATTTAGGGTACATTGACTAATTAAGGGGTATTGGGCCTTCTGGGTCGCATGGTGGCGGGATGATGTGGGCCAAATTCCCAACTTGTGCAGGGTACAAGGTCTAGGATTCAGGGAGAAAGGCTCTACTCAGGAGACAGCAGCTGCTTCTGCAAGCGGACTCCCTGTTCTGCATGAAGCTTTATATCCTAAACCCTAAACCCTAAACCGCGTTTATTAACACAAAAATGACTGGGAAGGCAAGTACCAGACCCAAACCCTAAACCCTAAACCCTTCACTCATCATTTCACAATACCTGGACCCCTAAAGTATGTAGGATTTATAACCCTTTTGGCTGTTTTTAGGTGTTTAGGATTTAGGGCTAACAGTTTTACATACTTTTGGAGTGTAGGTAGACAGATCTTAGGCTGTACGCTTTAGGGCTTCATTCCGCAAGCGGTCCATTGCCCCTTCCTGCAACAAGCGCCACCAGGCATCACACAAGCCCTAAACCCCGAACCCTAAAAAAGGTTTAGGGTTTAGGGGATTAGGGTTTAGGGTTAAACCTTACTCAACCTTAAAACCCCAAACCCTTAACCTTGCTGAATTCGCAGGGTCTCGTCGTTATGTGATCGACACTTTCAGCGCAGCAACCTAAAAAGTGGGCTCGACCTTGTGCATTGGATGATAAGACTACGGGTTCAGGTTTTAGGGTTTACCTAAACCCCAAAAGTATGTAACATAATGGCCTCTAGGGCTATTATTATGGGTTTAGGGCCATTATTTTGCATATTTTGGTGGTTTAGGTAGGGCTTAGGGTTTAGGGTTTAGGGCTATGGTGTAGGCATTTGGAGAATTACAGGCAAACCCTGCACTAAACCCTAAACCCTAAACCCTAAAGCCTAAACCCTAAACCCTATAAACCCTAAACCTAAAATATCAAAAGCCCTGCACCTTAGGTCAGTTTTCAGTAGAGTTTGGGTACTGCCCCCTCCCAGTAACAGTCTATATTAGGGGTCATATGGGTGGTTGTCAAAATTATGGTCCCTTTTTGGGTCCCTATTATAATACGGCCCCTAATATTTAGGGTACACAAAAAGGGACCATAATTTTGACAACCACCCATATTAAGGGCTATATATCACCCTATTAGAATTATCATCCAACTGTTAGTGAGGGGGGGGGAGGACCCAAAGTAGAGTATATAACTGCTACCACAATAGGAAACCTGAGTTCGAACAGCCACTTCATAAAACCACTTTAGGACAGTTACCACAATTACAAGGGGGAACCTATAAATACTAAGCCCCAAACCACGTTGAGCCAACCAGCACCTGAAACTGTAAACACTTGAGCCTAGACGCTACACCCCTAAACCCTAAACCCTGAAACCCTAAGCCCTATAGGGGCCCAGATAAAACAGCTCTTCTCCCAGACCTCTGGGAGGATCTGGAAAGTATAACGCGGTTTAGGGATTAGGGTTTAGAGTTTAGGGTTTAGGGTTTTAGAGTTTAGGGTTTAGGGTTTTTGGTTTAGAGTCTAGGGTTAGCACCCCCAATATGGTACCCATACTACTGGATAGTTTCTAGAAACCCTTAAGTTAAGGGACCTCTACTTTGAAAATCCGCCCATGGGTCTGGACTCTTGCTATTCCTGGGACCTTGCACGAGCCTTGCAGATGCTAAAAGGTTCATGCTTTGGGGGTTGCCCTAAACCCTAAACCGGTGGTTTAGGCAGGGTAGCTTCCCAGCGCACGCCAAATAGGACAGACTTCCTGAGAAGGGCTTCTGGAAAGGGGATCATGCAAAGGAACCCAGTGTTCGTAGAGGGTCTGTCCTATTTGGGCGCCCCCTGAAAATCTTGTTGATTAGACCTTAGAGCTGTGACAAAACTTGAACCGCAAAACCTCGCAGAAAGCCCAATCACACAACCTCTGTAGTGACGGAATCCTCCTAAACCCTAAGCCCAAGGCCCTCTCACTGGAGGTTAGGATCACATTCTTAGGGTTATCGTTTGATTGTTCAAAAGAAACTCAATAAACCCCAAACCTTCTACGCCCTGACCCCTAAACCCTAAAGTCTGTATAACCCAGTCTACCACGCCATCTCTTAATCCCTTCATGCCTACATTAAACACCCTCTACACCCCTCGCATCACTACAACCCATGATAACCTCATGCATTGGGTGGTTTCACTGCTCATTGGTCGTGGTGGTACTGAAAGTCTGGGTTAATGACAGCGGCTTAGGGTTTAGGATTTGAGCTCTAAACCCTACACCCTATGATCCATTGAGGGTACCCCACAGGAAACCACCATAATTTTAACAACCCATCATGGCAGCTGGCGCAGGATTTCCTGAATCCAGATTATTTATGAGCTAGAGTCTGAACTCCTAGTATCCCCCTTAATAACCCCAATAATCCTCCCCTATATAGCCGGCTTTCAGGAGTTTGGACTATAGCTTATTTGGGTGGGATCCTGAACCCTAAACCCTAAATCCCTAAACCCTGAACCCTAATGGAGACCCGTGGTTCAAAACCCCCCTCCGTTTACGGGCCTTCATATTAAGATCCCTATTATAGTCCCTATCAAGGGGAGGGGGTTAATTAATCAGGGGTTCACAGTAAGCCCTAAGTATTAAATATGAACCATCGTCTAAACTCCTAGCATACCGCTAACATCCCGTAGAGTAGTAGTTCCCCTATATAACCCCGTATATATCCCCTAAACCCTAAACCCTAAACCCTGAAGGGAGGTTTAGATTATGGCTCACCTGACCCTCAAGGCCTCTATGAGCTTCTCCTCGGCAGCAGCAATGGACGCATAAGCGGCCTCTGCTTTCTTCGAGTCGGGTTTAGGGTTTAGGGTTTAGGGTTTCTGCTTTCTTCGAGTCGGGAGTTTTGGTTCAGAAGGTTTAGGGTATAGGGGTCCACATATAGAACTACAAGAGGATAAGGGAAGTAGGCTGCAACATTCCTTCTGTAGTCTGTTTTGCAGCCTCTACCCTAGGCCTTTACCCTAAACCCCACCTAGAGTAACCAATTTGCCCACTAAAACGGGCTTTCTACTCAATCTTTTGGTACCTCTACTTTTTTCAGGGCCTAACTTACCTGAGGTACATCCTAAGCTCTCACTCCTAAACCCTAAGCCCTGCACCCTAAATCTCTCCAAGCCTGCCGTTGCTTGCTCTGTGTAGCTTCGTCACCGAGCCGCCGGTAGCCTCATGGAGATATGGTTTGGGGTTTAGAGTTTAGGGTTTAGGGTTTAAGGTTTCAGCGTTTAGGCTCCAAGTACCCAGGACCTGGGTAGGCGGGATCGTGGCAGTAAGAAGTCTAGACTTTCGAGGAAATCTATGATTATTGGGTACTTGGACCCTTGAGGGATCATATCATATACTGTGCATGCTAGATAGGGGTGACTAGGGATTGCTTACAAGCGGTACCAGTTTTCTTCGTCAACCCCACCCCTCCTCCTCACAAGAACTGCCCATCACTGGGTTCTTTTGCCGCGGTTTAGGGTGTAGGGTTTAGGGTTTCCAGACGAAAAATGGTCAGGCCGCACATAGGTGAGATGGGGCTTGGGTGGGCGCGTGAATCCCGATAATATCTTATCTCTCAAAGGGTCCAGAGTACCTATATGCATAGTGCAATGTAGGATCTCAGCAGCAGGATTCTCCCTTATGGTTTGGGTAAGTATCCCAACCCTAAACCCAAAACCCCCAAACCCCTACATCCCTAAACCCTATATAAACCCTAAAGCCCTAAACCCTGAACCCTATGGGAATCTGTGGGTCTTTGGACCTGGACCCCAAAAAGTCCACACTGAGAAGCACGAAACCTGAACCTTCATCCTGGGCCACCAAAGCCTGCACCCCAAATGGGCTATAGTCTAAGCTCCTTAAAGGGGGGTTATATAGGGAAGTATATAGGGTTTAGGGATTAGGATTTAGGGTTTAGGGGTTTAGGGATTAGGATTTAGGGTTTAGGGTTTAGGGTAGTCTAAACTCCTTAAAGGGGTTTATATAGGGGCAAATTATAGGGCTTATGAAGGGGGATGCTAGGAGTTTAAACTATAGCTCACATGCGGGCTCCCTAAAATTAGGAATTTGTTTTATTCAATTTTTTTTCCGGGGGGAGGAGTGGTGTATATTGAGGTCCCTGTTGGGGTCCCCTGGTTATACAGACTACCAATCCGGATTCCTTACCGTTAAGGGTCCAAGTATTTAATAAGTAGGTACCTGGGATTTCTGTGAAAGGAATGGCAGTAAATATTTTGGACAAGTATATGACTATTGGCTATATAAGGATAACACCGAAACCCCAACACGAAACCTCACTTGTCAACACTAAACCGTGTGGAAGCCTGAACTTCTTGCTTCCAACTTAACAGCACTGTTCTGCTTTAAAGTCCGTACTTTAGGGTTTAGGGCTGAGGGCTGCGGTTACCTCACTTGTATACCAGTCCACATGTGAGCCACAGTCTAAACTCCTAGTATCCGCCTTAACAACCCCTATGATACTCCCCCAAAAGATGCCCTACATATATCCGCTTTAAAGAGTTTAGATTACAGCTCCCGCCAAGTCCCAGCACGCAAACCATCGCAGTGGGCCTTCCTATTTATCACTGGGAAAACATAAGACTTCAAAGACTCACGCCTGCATGGGTCTAGGGTTTAGGGTATGTGCGTTAAGGGGGTCCTCAGTAACCCCTTAATAATGAGGGTACCCTTTTTTCTGTTGATCAGCTTTAATAAGGAGACCCGACCCCAACATAAAAAGGGAAAAAGTGTACTACTGGGGTACCTAGCCTGCATTGGCTCCTTAAAACCCGGTATACTCCCCACAACCATGACACAACCTCCAACCCAGATAGATGCTATGTGCATGCTCTTTACTGTATTCATGTTGCTTGGGAACACCCCCCAAAATCAACAGCAACCCTGAAGGATCACCGAGTTCAGCCACAGGCACGCTCGCCAATGTTGTCTGCTAAGGGAGGGCCAAGGGCACGGAAGCCACGGCCTCTGCAGAGATAGCCATCTAAGGTCAAAAACCCTAAGCCCCAAAACACTGAAATCCCAAAGCGCAAGGTGACCGGGGATTCTCCTCGAATTTCACCGTATTCCCATCACAGCCGTCCTAAGCCTGAACCCCAAACCGCGTGTGAAGCATGCCTCATGGGCCAGGTCCTTCATCTATTAATGATAATACTGATAGCTAATAAGGATAACAATCCTACTAAAAATACAGCGTAAAGTTGTAACAACAGAAATAGTAAGCATACTTGTAATAGTAACATAGTAACAACCATACTAACATTTTTTGAAGAGCCGTTCACGTCTCTACATGGAGTGGCATACGGGGCTGAGTGGCATACTTCTCCTCTGTGTGCATCCTGGAGCAATGCAGCAAACAATCAATCTGTTAAACTCACCACAAGCTTAAAAGCTGAAACTTAGTTGGTTCCTACGTAGTTTGCTGTGAAGATCCTCACTCGAAGGGCTCAGGTATACAGATCATGGGCTTCGGGTTCCGCATGTTTTAACCTCACTTGTTTTGATACCCGCAACCCTCATGGCTAAGTACTTGAACCCTTAGTTAGTGAAAACCTTAGACCGTCAAGGCTACATCATCACATGTAATTCCGATGGTGTTGGAAATTCCTTCAACTGTCAGGTAAGTCTGGCCCAACACGCTAAGCCGAGATTCAAAACCCCAAGCCCGCAAACCTTAACCCTATAAGCCCTAAGCTCTGAAACCTAACTCTGAAACCGTAACCCCTCCCTTCACCAGAGGTAAAGTGATGCAGTTGTGTTTTTGACACATGTTGATCAAGCTGCTTACTTTTCATTAGTAGGGTTTAGGATACCACATGAAAGACAAATGCAATATGAAGTTGAATCATGAGATTTGCATGGGATATGCAGGGTTCAGGGCTCAGGGTTATGCTACTGGTTCCAGGTAGGGAAGGAAGGAACGGAGCCGGGATAGAAGACCCCATCCCCAACACTATTGTAATTGCCACGTTCTTTTCCATTTCTTCATGCCTCGCTACCTGTAACCCTTACAACCCTTACAATGAGCGTGACATATGTCGCGGGCAAGAAGGAGAGCCCAATTGTCTTACTTTTGGTCAGCTAGGAATGAAGAATGGATCCTTATAGTAGTCCCTATAATTTAGGTGTTATTTGTATTTTTGGATCCCTAGGGAGCTATGAGCTTGACTGATTGAAGTTTGGATGCGCATACAAGTCAGTAAGTGCAAGCTTTCTACCAGGCATCTGGCCAGGATAGATTGCCCTGGAGCCCAAAAGCCCGCGTGCATGCACCTGGACAATCTCCTCAAGGGTTGAGACAAGATCTTGAAAGGAAGAAGACAAACCCGAGCGTAGAGGTGGGAAGCTGTTAAACCCTGCTTGGAGGGTTAGGGGACCGAGTAAGTATACCTATAACCCCTACAAATCGCAAAAGAACGCCAGTTATCCCAAGTATTCACCCACTTACTAAGTCCCCCTGACCCTCCAAGCAAAGGGATAGCATGGGCTGCTCCGAGCGTTGGGGGCTTAAGACGAAGCCCTTCGGGACTACCGTACAGCATTCAGTAGAAGCGGGCTTCGGAACCCTGACTCCTAAAGCCTAAACCCTAACCCTAAGCCCGACATGGACACCTTGAAGACTAAACCGCAAGCTCTAAAACCTAAGTCCTGAAGCCCAAGTCCTAAACCACAAGCCCTAAACCCCAAAACCTCAATCTCAAATCCTGAGCCCACGCCCTAAACCGTAAATCCTGATAACACAAAAGGGCTGGCAGCTGCCTATTTGAAAGCAGCGCCGATCAAAACCATTCACTGTCGCCGCGACAGCCATGGCTCTAGGGCATGGGACTAAGGCACCGAATGGTCTTAAAAGCCCCGGATGGGTAAGGCTGATATCCTTCAGCGGATAGGACGCTGTTTAGGGATGTGATAGAAGTCTCTATAGCCGGATCACTAGAAGGTGGTGAGTCTACTCAGCCAGGGTCCTGGTAAGGCTTACTCTTTTGACTTTGGGGCTCAGGCCCGGGGCCGCCATGAAGTCAAGGCATGTGAGGACTGTAGACTGAGGCCTTGAGCTAAGATTCACCCAAAACAACAGGGGGGTTTAGGGTTTGGGGTTTAAGGTTTAGGGTTTAGGGTTTGGGGTTTTAGGGTTTGACATGGTTACCATATTGCGCCCCTCACACCTAACGCTTTAAAGGCAAAGCCCGGATCCCCAAACCTTGAACCTACACCCGAAACCCTGAGGCCTAAACTCACAACCCCAACGCCTAAACCTAAAACCATGAGCCCTAAACCCAAGGCCCTAAGCCCAAAGCCCAAAGCCCCAAACCCTAAGCCCTAATTAGTAGCCAAAGCCCTAAACATCAGGTTTAAAGCCCTAAACCCTTGAAAAGGTCTTTGCGCAACTGTCCCCCGGAGGCATTGCCCTGAGTTAGGGTTTAGGTTTAGGGTATTTAGCAAGCGGTTGTAACCTTGCAAGTCTACATTCAGAATTCCCAAGAGCAGGGCTGCTTCTTGGAGTGCGAAAAAAAGGATTGTAACATGTTGGGGTCTATATTGGAGACGCGTAGTTATGAAAACTACAACACGTGAAAGATTTGGGTGTTGGGGCCCAAAAAACACTAAACCTTGTTGGGGTTTACAGCTTAGTTCAGGCCTGGCGAGGGCCCATTCAAGGCTTAGGGCGTGGATCTTGGTTGCTCCTTGGCAGTGGACTAACATCTAGCTCGATGTCCCCGTAGAATGAGACAAAGAGGAAGCCCAAGAGTGCTCAAGTATCGAAGCTGTACACCCTAAACCCTAAGCCCTAAGCCCCAAACCCTGAACCCCAAACCCAAAATTCAAGACTCTAAACCCATAATCGTAAACCCTACACCCTAACTCCTAAACCCTAAACACTAAAACCCAAACCCTGAACCCCCAAGGGCATCGGAGCTTTGGACTACAGGGGTATATGTGGGGGCATAGGGCTACGAGGTATCACTGCCGACTTAGAAGGGGCTTTGATCACTTTCCTTTGTAATTCCTGGACCCCACCTGTATGGTTTAGGGTTTAGGGTTTGGGGTTTTGGGGTTTTATGTTTAGAGTTTAGGGTTTAGGGCCTGTAACCCAACTTGGATGATCTTTTGACTTAGTAAGTCTACCTAGTATCCCCCATAACCTGTGTTACTTAGTAGAATTAGACCTACTAGGTCAAGAGATCATCCAAGAAGTACCTACAGCTTAGTAGTTACCCTCTGCTTAGTAGTTATAGACCATAAATCTGTAGGTAATTCAGGCTACAGGTAGGTAACATGCTCATGATGTTTGTATTATCTGATTGGGCCGTGAACAGTAACAAAGCCATTCACAAACGTTCCTACAGTTCAGGGGTTTGTTTATATCGTGTTAAGGGTTGAAGTGTTCAGGGTTTACGGCTTTTAAAATCCCAAGCCCCTGAATATAATATTTTAGGGTTCAGAAACCAGTAGAATCTCCTAATTTAGTCCCAAGGACAGCAGCCACACGTGCAAGCTACTTGCAGGCTCCTGGGTGGCTATAAATATATGATGGCAGTTACAGCCCTAAGGGTCCAAGGACTCAAATAATAGGGTTTTAGGTCCCAAATACTATGAGAAGAATGGTATTTGGGCCCTAAATCCTTGTTATTTGGGTCCTTGGACCCTTAGGGCAGCCTGAATTCGGGACTTAAACCCTAAACCCGTAAAAGGATATAACCCCACTTCTAACAACTAATGGCTCTGCAGCTGGGGAAGGAAAGACAAAAAAGAGACCACGCATCCAGGCATCCGAGCTTCTGAGTGTAGTGTTTCGAGTTTAGGGTTGCGGGCGAAGAGTTTAGGGTTTAGGAGCAAACACCCGCGTATTGTTTGTCTCCAAGCCCAGTCAACTGCTTGTACTCACCACTCTTACGGCTTGGATTCAGGAACACCTGAAAATTCCCAAACCCTAATACCAATAGTTGCAAACCCCGCACTTCAACCCCTAAACCCTAAATCCTAAACCCCAAACCCTCAACCCTGAACCCTAAGCCCCAAACCCTAAATTCCAAACCTTAAACTCTAAACCCTAAGCCCTAAACCCTACTACACTGGATCACAGCTTGGGAAATCCTGCAATCCATCTCCCGAGCCCATTCCTGGGTAGGAGTTCTAATGATTTTGGGGAAGCCGTTCGGACGCCTTGGCAAGCCTTTGTATTGCCAGAATATTTCCCACTTACGGCTTCATGGGTAGTTATAAGTGGGGCTCATACCCTAAACCCTAAGCCCTAAATCCTGTACCCTAAGCCCTAAAACCCTAGACCCTAAACCCTGTACCCTAAACCCTGAAGCTTAGAGCTTCACTTGTGCTTGCCCGGCGGCCTCAATGTGCACGGTGAGAGTAACTTTTGACCCAGGTATAGTCCCCCTTAAGTAGACAGAATCTGGGGTTTAGGGTTATTGTCCCCCTTAAGTAGATAGAATATGGCTCTGGGTATATTAGAATAAGATCCCCATATACCCCATATTCTATCTACTTGATGGGACTATAGCTGCAGACCTAAGCGAAGTATAAGCCTAGTCCGGCGACTTACGTGACCTATACAGGTAAGTACATATATATATATATACACACATCTCTCTCTCTCTCTCTCAGCCAGTATTTGCCATAAAATCAACGGACATGGTTCCCTTAGTAGGGTAGATACTAGGAACTCAACTAAACTACGAGAGGGGCCCCTATGTCCACAGTTCAGGGCCCCCTTTTTTTTACTAATATTGACGGTCGCTTATATATATATATATACATATTTACACGTACAAGTGGGTTGCAGTTACCCTGAGCCCCCAAAAGGTGCTAGGACTAGGCCCATTCTTGCAGAAATGTCAATACTAAGCTTTAAACATCTCATGATATCATGTCACTCTGAACAGTCAAATGAAAAGCCGAAAAAATAACGCTCGAAACACGCTAAACCCAGGCCCTAAACCCTAAACCTTGAACCCTAGATACTCCCTGAAATTGCTGTTGGACCAGCTCCTGGCAAGATTTGCAAAGCCTTCTCTGGAGCTTCAAGGGGCTTCCACCAGGCCTCAAATGGAGGGTTTAAGGTTTAGGGTTTCGGGTTTAGGATTTACGCTTTCGGGCTTAGGGTTTAGGGCTCATAGGGTTCAGGCTTTATAGGGCTTATAGGGTTTAGGTTTTATAGGCTTTATAGGGTCGATAGGGCTTGTGGGGCTTAGGCCCTAGGGTTCATAGGGTTTAGTTCGGGTTGAGGTTTCACGGGGTTTGCAAGGTTTAGGGTCTATAGGATTTAGGGTTTAGGGCTTATGGGCTTCAGGCCTTTGGGCTTATGGGGTTCAGGGTTTAGGGCTTATAGTGCTTAGGGATTAGAGATCAGCGATGCAGAAAGATGCTGTGCACAGGCAGGTTGCCTTCAAAGCCAAAGCTGGGTTAGGGAACCCTTCTTCCCCTCCACTAATTCAAATACCCACTCCCCCAATATCAAAAAAATATGTGTGCAAAGTTTATTATTGGATTGCAATGAATATTTTCACATTAGGGGCGCGGGGGATCTTGAAATATGGGGAAGGAGATTAGCAGCCCCAGGGTGTGCCCCTGATCTTTCGCGCAACAAGGACTCTCAGAGAGGAGCGTTGAAGTTCGTCCAGAAGCACAGGTCCACACAAACTATTGGCTATGGACTTCAAGAGGGAGTCCACTCCTCCTAGCGCGCTGTGCTTTAGGATTCGGGCATGTGCGCCCCAACAGGGGATGCAAACGCAAGGCCCTACCCACCGACCTAACATGTGAGTCTCCGACACAGATCCCCGCGAACCCTTGTGCGAAAGAAATGCAACAAACCAGTGAGTCCTCGACATCTAATGCGCTAAAACCGGCAAACTAAGCCTGAACCCTAGGCATCCAAAAAGCCCAATGCAGGTAAGATGTACAGACTTTAGGGACCAATGCAAATATTGTTCGTATACTTGGGTGGTTGTCAAAATTATGGTCCCCTTTTGGATCCCTCTTGCAATACGGCACCTAATATTTAGGGTACGCAAAAAGGAACCAAACATTTTGACAACCACAGACTTGGATTCTTGGCAACCCTATCCCTAAACATCTAAACACAAAAACCACAAGCCCTACCCTAAGGGTCCAAGTACCCAATAATTAGGTACTTGGGATTTTGGTAATAGTAATGGTAGTACAGATTTTGGGTAAGTATGTGATTATTAAGTACTTGGACCCTTGGGGCTACAAAGCAGAACCCAAATGCTTAAGCGCCATAAAGACCTAGAGCCCACACACCTGAGAATCTCACCTGAGCCCTGCAGACCGGTTCAAGATTTAGGCTGCAGGGTTTAGGATTTACGTACGGTTTAGGGTTTAGGCTAAAAGGTTTAGGGTTTAGGTTTCAGGGCTTAGGGTTTGAGAATTAGGACTTAGGGTTCAACTGCAACAAACCCTGACGACAAGCGAGTTTTAGGTGAGGCAGCGGAGTGGCAAAGAGGCCCTAACGGGGCAGCGTTGTGATGTGAGCCATTGTCTAAACTCCTAGTATCCCCCTTAATATCCCCTATATTAGTCCCCTACATAATCCCTTATATAACCCCCCTTTCATTAAGAGGTTTAGACTATAGCTCATGTAATGTTCAAGAGCATAACCTAACCATAAATCCTAATCCCGAGGCACTGAACCCCCCCAACCTAACACCTTGAACCCTTACATGAGCAGTTTAGAAACTAAGTGTCACAATTCCTAAGAGTTAGAATAAACCTTGCCGGACGACCCGGAAAGGCAACAGAAGCCTTGAAGCGGCCCAATTGTCGTTTTATTCTGGTCTCAACAGGTGGACATCCATTTGAATATGTGTACTCACCAGTATGCCTAAGGAAGCCCATATAAACCTGTGCCACCATTGTTTCGTGGACTTCGCAGCTTAGCTCCTAAGTGACTTGCAAAATCCTTTCCCACCTAAACCCTAAACCCGTAAGCCACCTCCACCCCCTTGATCAAGAATATCCGAATATAATACGGACTGTGGGTTTAGGGTTTAGGGTTGGGGTTTAAACTCTAAACCCATCCTGCTCCACCTTACAGACCATCTACCCTAGGAGTTACAGCATATTGGATCTTGCGTGGTGCAAGATTTCCTCTGTCCACCCTAAGCCCGAAACTTGAAACCCTGAACTCTAAACCGTAGCACTGGCTTCATTGTATTACTAATATTAGTGGGTGAGTGTAGGGGGGTATCATTGGGGGAGGAGATTACGAGGTTCAGGTTAAAACCAGGACCAAGGGGTCCAGGTACCTCTTGAACTTGGGACTCCGCGGCAGTACCTATGTAGGTACTTAGGTTTTAGGGTTTGGGGTCTACGTGTCTTTTTTGTATGTGTATATATCATACATACCTGGGCCCATTGGGAAAGTAACATCATATCATATTCTTGTTGACAAAAACTGACAAACATCTTGATGTAAACAACCCCTGCCTGCATGACCTTGAAGGACTATGACAGCATAATTCCCAAGGCTTATGCTACTCAATCGAGAATCCCCCCCCGCCCCCGCCGCCCTAATAATGAATATCCAGATCTAATACCATCACATTACTTACTGCTGATAATACTACGTGGCACTTAGGACCCCCATTAAGTGTTAACCCTTAGGTACCTATCATGGGAATATAAGGGAATCCCAAACGGTTAAGGGTCTCAGGTCCAAGCTAAGCTCAAGGAGACTAGTAAACCCTAAACCCCCTAAACCCTAAACCCCTTAACCTTAAACCCCTAAACCCTAAACGTGGGTTGGGTTTGTGTGCCTCAGGTTGCACCAGGCCCAAAGAGTATTGAGGTTCCAGCCGGGCAGGTTTGCGACGTCGCTTGTTCACGCTCAAGCTCCTAGAGCCGCTGTTGCTTTGGTTAAAAAGTTTAGGGTTATAGGGTTTTTTGCTGTAGGGTTTTAGGGTTTCAGGATCTTAGGGTTTAGGGTTTTAGGGTCTTAGGGCTTTAGGGTTTTAGAGTTTAGGGTTTTAGGCTTTAGGGTTTTAGGATCTTAAGGTTTTAGCGTTTTGGTGTTTTAGGATTTAGGGCTTTAGAGTCTCATGATGTAGGGTTTAGGGTTTTGCCTTTTGGTGCTTCAGGTTCAAAATTCACCGCGTAGCGCTTGGGATTCTTTATAGGGGAGTTTCCCAATATTAGGGGGGTTTAGGGTTTAGGGTTTAGGATTTAGGGTTTAGGGTCCCCATAATAAGGACCACAGTATCTTGGGGTTCCCCTATTTTGGGAACCTACTACATGGAAAGCATGAAAAGACTGGACACCCCTGACCAGAATTCTGAACTTGTCATCACGACCTGCACTCTTTTCTATGATTTAGGGTTCGCGGTTTAGGGTTCTGCCGTAGTTGGATCTATTACTTGGTGGCTGGTTTGGGGTGAAGAGTATGGGCGACAAGGATGAAACTTGCAGAGACAAGAATTAAAGCAGCAGACAGTTTAGGGCTTGGGGCTTCTGAATTGAGGTTTGTATTCAAGCCTTGAGTGGAGTGTTTAGGGTTCATTGTTTATGGAGAATCATTTACGGGCACCTGGAATGTCCATTGACATGAGGTTGGTGAGCGGTCCGACAGTAGGAGCCCCCCCAATCCCAAAAACCACGTGTAAGAACAATTGTATACGAGGACTGCAATTCGGCTGGGTATTTTCTCGGGGGTGGGTGCTTTCAAGTGGGGGCCCATATCAATCCTGTGACTCTAACATAACTAGATACGAAGCCAACCATGAGATTGCTACTGTCTCTTCAGACCTCTGTTACTTTGAGGGTTCTTTGTAATTATAAGCCAGTCATGGAGAGCCACATGGAACCTGAAATGGAAACTGGGGGTTTAGAGGAACATACGGGCATTAATGGTTTAGTGCATATTTTCAGTGACAACTTCATCAAGCCAAGTAGTACATCAAGCATCAACCCATGTTTCTAGGTTGCCCCACCCGCCCATAAGGTGATCCGCGAGCACAACCTGGCCATTCGGAACAATGTTGTTTGAACACCAGTACCCCTGCTAACACTCCTAAACTCTTGTCCCTGACGGCAAATCACTAAGCCTCAACTCTGAAGTCTACGCCGTTACTACTCCATAAGACCGTAGCTGGACCAGCTCCTGCATGACCTTGTTATACCCAGGAAGCTGTGGCAGCATTCTTTACATGAGATGGTGCAGGCTGTTGTCCATCAACAGTATGGAGGCAACTCCATGCGCTACACCCTAAGGGTTTTGTGCACCCAGGTACCTTCAATCTTGGGTGTTCACCGTACTACAGATACTAAGGTCATGCAGGGTTGGTAATTTCAACAGAACTCCTACCTAAATCCTGAAACCTAGTCCCTGATCCCTGAACCCAAACCCCCAAAACTCTAATCCCCCAAACCTTACACCCCAAAACCCTAAACCCTGAACCCGCAAACCCGGAAACCCTAAACCCCTAACCCCTAGACCCCTGAAGCACTAAAGCGTAAACTCCTAGGCCCCCACACTGCAAAACCCTAAAACGCTAAACCAGTGAACCCTAAACACTCCTCCGGACCGATCACCTCCAGGAAGGTGTTCTTAACCTGCCAAGTGTTATGGATTCCAAGATAATCTGAAGTTGACTGCAGCAACCCTAAACCCTAAACGAACATGTTGTGGCGTCCCTCAACCCCTTAGGCTAAAACAGCTAATCAACTGGGAGCCTTAGGCATGTGGGGGGTGGTGTAGAGGAAGGTGGTTAGGGAATCCATGAATTTGGCCCTGAACTCACCACACTTGGTGACTAGACATTACAGATGAGCCACACGAAGCAGCACAAATGTAGCTTTGCTGACATGAGGTGTCTACGAAGTTTGCAGCAGATCATGGGAAATCACAACGGCAACAGTAGGCCCTCAAGGCCATGATCAATGCACAAACATCCCGCTGCTCGCTATTGGCTCGTCCAGAAGCTGCTCCTTGCTTGAGGGAATGACGTCGCTGCCTACATCAGTGCAGCAGTCAGACGCAATAGCTTCGCGAAGTCCCTCAAACTCGTCAGGCTCCACAGACCCAACCCATTGGGCACACACTTCCCTCTTCAGCTCGAGGTTTCGGCCCAACCCATACGACCCGTGATTCACATGTGTCATCAGGGTTGTCACAAGCAGTGTCGGTTGCAAGCCCGCCTTGTCGATCGCCATCAAGAAGTTGTTCCAGCCCGGGTGCGCATACTCAGGCTCGCAAAAAAAAAAGCTTTCCACACATCAGCGTGCACGTCGCATCAAAGGGAAGCACATCTTCATCGGGCGCCTTGGATGTTTAGCTGACAGCAGCGCGCTCCTGGAAATCTGTTCATGACCATTTTGCGTTATCGTGTGACTTGGCGCCACCGGCGCAACATCAAAGCTAAAAGCTCAGCTTAGCCGTTGTGCCAGAATCCGAAGAGTCAGAAGCAATAGCACGGCATGCAAAAACCCAGAACGATACCATCCCCCTCAAAAAAACCGGCAAATAGCTTCCACAGAAGGCCCAATTCCCGGCCTAAACCGAAACTCCAAGTCCGGAGCCCTAAACAGTAAACCCAAAGGGTCTATGTAGCTACATGGTATATACTTGGGCTTTAAAGTAGGTATATGGGAACCCCTTATATACCCTATACCTACATGGACCCTTTGTGAAACTTACAAAGCATCCCAAGCCCTCAAAAGCTTAAATCCGCAGAAAAACAAAAACTAAACTCCAGATCCCTGCGCTGGATTTTTCCGTCCCGCAGCCCTTGCGAGGGTTTAAGGTTGAGGGTTCAGGCTTTAATGCATAGGGTTTAGGTTTTTAAAGTTTAGGCTTAAGCGTTCGGGGCCCCGCGGCCCTCAGTGCCTTGACAAGAAACAGCCCCAGCTGAAAAACGGTGCCCTCGGAGCGGACCATGCTGGCTCCTGAGGAGTTTGGGATATACGTCAATCCAGGTTTAGGGTGTGCTGTTTAGGAAAGACTGTTTGGGGAGGGGTTTAGGGTGTAATTACTGGTTCGGAAAGACTGTTTGGGGTTTTAAGGTTCAAAGTTTGAGGTGGCGCCCATCCAAAAAGATGCCCTGAGGCCCTAAGTGTCCAAGTGTCTGCTGATGGGGTTGCAGGATGGTCTTTTGCTAGGCGTTTTGGACTATTAGTTCACCTACTCTGAAGGCTTAGGTAACCCTAAACCTTGAACCCTGAACCCTGAACCCTGAACCTTGAACCCTAAACCCTTCAACTTCAGGCCTCCGCACTCCTTGTGCCAGCCCTGCTTGAAAGGCTTGCTCGAATTTCTGGGCTCAATGTACGGGGAACCCAAGTAGCACCGAATCAGCCCTTAACCCTAAAGGTTTAGGGCCCAGGGTTTAGGGTATAGGGTTCAGGGTTTAAACCCCAAACTTTTAAACCCTGAGCCCTAGACCCTATGTTGGGCCCATGTCATGGGAATAGGCGGGCCATATGCCGTAAGCAAAACAATCAGTGATAAGTGCGCTCTGGCGTACCTGCCGAAACTCAATGGTTGTAAAGTGAAGAACTAGTTAGGTATACTTTGAGCTACCGTGATGGATACAAAAACTCCTGCATGACTCTAAGTACCTCAAACCTGGGGATTTCTGGTACTACTGTATGCTAGGACCATGCAGGTTTGTTAGTTGACTAGCAAGAGAAACCTCAGGGTCCCAATACACAAACACCATCTGTATACTTACGTAAAGCCTGTACACAGTTGGCAAAAATAGGGGGGACCCTGGCACCCCCAATTCAGACCCCAATAGGCTATAACTATAATCGTTCTTATGGGTACCCCCCCCCCTCCCCCCGCCAAAAGATCCTTGCTTTTTTGGAAACCACAATCCCTATAAACCACCATACATTGCCAGTGTTCGCCTTTTTGCTTAGTTTGTGTCCATTTGATTCCCCATTACAGGAGGTAATATCCCCAAACAACACCAAACTTACCTCTACATAAACGCCAAAGTGAGTAAGCCATGATAGCCCAAAACCCTCTTAAAACGCGCATTATTTACATACTTGAGGGGCCCATTTAAACCCTGAACGCTAAACCTGAAGCCCTAAGGCCCTAAACCTTAAACCCTAAACCCTAATACATGCCTTGGAAAAGGGCTGAGAGCCGAGCCCTCAAGGAATGCCGATGGCCGACAGCAAGCCCAAGTTGAGATTTGCTTTAAGGCGTTTAGGGTTTTGGGTGTAGGGATTAGGGTTTAGGATTTAGGCTTCAGGATTTTGGGTTTGAGGTGTTGGGTTCAGGGATTAGGGTTTAGGCCTCAGAGTTTAGGATTAAGGGTTTTGGATTGAAGGTTTTCAGTTTTGGGTTCGGGGATCAGGGTTTAGGGTTTAAGGTTCTAGATTAGGGCTTAAGGTTTAGGAGTTAAGGTTCATGGTCAAAGGTTCAGTAGGGTTGAGATTTTGCATGAGATCTCTAAACAGCTCCGAAGAAGTTGAGAGGGTTAGAGCCAGAAGGCACTGACGGCGCGCGAATGAACAATGTGATGCTGTCCCCTACGGCTCTGGGTGTAGGCCTTAGTGCTGGGTTTATGGTTTAGGGTTTAGGGATTCAGAAGCACCTGAGCCAACCGTACGAATGCTGGCTCTGACTTCCGAAGCTTCACGCAGAATCCCTGACGCGACATTCTACTTCAGCTCCTATGTCAAAAGCACGCGAAGCCCAGATGAGGTTGCCCCTTTAGGGTTTAGGCTTTAGGGTTACATATAGCCTAAACTCCTAGTATCCCCCTTAATAATGGAGAATCAGATGGAAAAGCAAATGGAACATGAAATGGAAACTGCTATATGTACATATATATATATAGGTTTATGTAGGGTATTATCCCCTTATAATGCCGGGAGGAAGTAAGAGGCTTGATAGCCCCGGAACTTTCTGTGAGGGAAGTAACCGACAAAAATAGCCTCCCATGAGGCCACTCAAAGAAACAAATCTGGGTCCACGCACCCGAACAGCTGCTTCCCCTAATATCGCTGATGCTTTTATACCAATATTAAATACCCCGGCTAATGATACATGATACTCAATATATGACGGTCTCTCATGGTGAGTATGCAATGCTAGAGGTGGAGGGGGGGAGTTCTATCTGGACCATTACTACAAGGAACCTGGATGTTCTTCTTGTTGCGCAATATAGAATGCACACCATAGACACGTGGGACACAACAAACATGGAATGACACAAAGGGTTCAGGTACCCTTAGACTTAAACCCTGGACCTAAGACCTACACCCCATAAACCTCGAACTTCGCAGCCCCGAACCCCAAAAATCATTCAATTGTTGAGAGTAAGGTCCGGGACTTTATGGTTCTGAGTGGGGAATCAGGGAATATACCCTAGCAATTCTTCCAGCTTCCACATGTCTTGCACCCGTAGGAAACCCTCAAAGTAGCGTGCGCCTGGAGAGTGCCGAGAGGGCTGCTACGGTGACGCTCTCGGAGTCAACCTTCCAAAACGCTCGCCACACGGTTTAGGGTTTAGGGTTTACGGTTTAGGGTTCCCAAAGGGTCCATGTAGGTATATGGCATACACTTGGGCCTTCAAGTAGGCATATGGGAACCCCTTTGGGCCCTATAAGTAAATACCATATACCTACATGGACCCTTTGGGGTTTAGGGTTTTGGGTCTATAAGTTGAGGCCAGGCTCCTTTTTCTGGGGTGGCCCCTAAAACGCCCTTTGAAAAGCATTGGTATATGGGTGGTTGTCAAAATTATGGGCCCTTTTTGGATCCCTGTTATAATACGGCACCTAATATTTAGGGTACCCAAAAAGGGACCATAATTTTGACAACCACCCAGATACGGACCCCTATTAAAGCCATTAGGGAAAATATGAAATGTCCCAGAGGGGCCTACCTAGTTTGGAGACGCGGTTTACTTACTGGCATGTAGTAGGCAATAAGGGAATATCTTATCCCAAAAAAAGAAATGCCGATATCCCCTACTAACCCTCAGAAAGTTTAGAGTTGATGGTTTAGGGTTTAGGGGCGTGCCTCTTGGGGGATAGCTACAAACAGGACTCTTCTAGCTTATAATGTTTCTTGGGCTTAGCGTGTGGAGCTTTGGCGAATGGGGAACTGGGCGGTTCCTGGCCCCAACCCTAATCCCTAAACCCTAAATCCGAATCCCTAAACCCTAGATCCTAAACCCTATAAGCCCTAAACCCTAACCCCTAAAACCTAATCCCTAAATCCTACTCCCTAAACCCTAGACCCTAAACCCCGCTACGCCCCTTCGTCTCACCGGGTGGGCGAATGGTTGGAATGCAGCCAGGGCACAAAAATACTGAGAATTTCCATACGAAATGCGTTGAGGGAAGTCCGAAAGAGGCTTTATACGCGGTCGTTTTGCTCGAAAAAAAAAACGACCCAACATAAAACAGCTTTCAGGGGTGAACAGCTTAAGACCACCGGAAGGATTGCACATATTCAGGGGCTTCTACCCTTTGACTGGACCTGCCAAGACAGAAGTTTCAAAAGGATTTTACACGCTGAGAAGGTACCTATAATCACCGTATGCTTTTGGAACGCGAACGGAAGGATGGTTTGGGCATGGATGCTGTAGTGACCGTATGCTCTTGGAACACGAACGGAATTATGGTCCGGGCGTGGATGCTCTGGTGATCGCACGATTCAAAGATGAACGGAATAATGGTTTGGGCATGGATGCTCTAGTCACCGTATCATCTTGCAACACGAACGGAATTAAGGTCTGGGCATGGATGCTCTAGTCACCGTATGCTCTTGGAACATGAATGCAATCATGGGCTGGGCATGGATGCTCTAGTCACGGTATGCGGAACACGAACGGAACGATGGTCTGGGCATGGATGCTGTAGTGATCGTATGCTCTTGGAACACGAACGGAATTATGGTTTGGGCGTGGATGCTCTGGTGACCGCACGATTCAAAAGATGAACGGAATCATGGTTGGGGCGTTCTGTGTCTCTATACTCGGCCCTACACCCTTCAGGGCTTCGGAGTCGTGCGGTTGCTCTCTTGGGTGTGCGCAAGGTGTACGCCATGGGCCTCGGTTCCTGGAGTTAGGATGCTGGAATTGAAGCCAGAGGTTTAAGGGTTTGGGTTTAGGGTCGATACATTTACGAGGTGCCCGGTTTGGGAGTCTCACTGGTGTCATGTTCTGCACCCCTCTTGTTGGAAACAACATGAAACAACATGCCTGCGGCACAACTGCTCCACCTCTGGACACTGTTGGGCCAACGTTACGAATAGGTTTCTTAGAAGCGGAAGCTCCTGTTGCATGCATCCGCTGAAGCGTCGCTCCATCGGGTTGGAAGCGAATCTTAGCCCAGGAATCGGTTTCGGGTTGAGGGACCTTGCTATCTAAAGCGTTGGACGTGGGCCGTAGCTCAAAAATCTCTCTGGGCACATCACGAAGTCGAGAATGATTTGCAGCTTCCATCCTCTTCCGGTACCGGAAGAGCTTGCAAGCGCTTACCGAATGAAATCTTCTGAAGATGAGTACCAAGCACAGACGCAAACCCAACGTCAAACCTAACCTTCAAAACCCCACACAGCCAAACCTTAAACCCTAGACCCCTAAATCTGGCATTTCAAAGCCCTGCGCCCCATACCCCGCAAAACCTAACAACAGCAAGAGGAATGGTAGTTTTTTTGAAAAATACATGACTATTGGGGACTTGGACCCTCAGGTATCCCTAACCCTTACACACCTAGACCCAGCATTCTTAGATTCTAAACCACTCTTGACACCCGGGCAGAAAACCCTCCACATTCTAGGGCTGCCTCGAAGAACCGTCGCAGAGCCGATCGTGTATCCGACCGGCCGAACCTTGGGCGGGAGGGCTTAGCATGTGGGTGGTTGTCAAAATTATAGTCCCTTTTTGGGTACCCTAAATATTAGGTGCCGTACTATAATAGGGACCCAAAAAGGTACCATAGTTTTGACAACCACCCATGTAGGGTTCGGGATTTAGAGTATAGGGACATAGGGTTTAGGGATTAGGCTTGGAAGCTTATAGGACTTAGGGTTTCGGATTTGGGGCTCTATGAGTTGAATTGCGCCTGTAGGCTTCAGGGGTTACGGTAGCTGAGGGAGATTGGATTTTGGATGGAAAGGATTGAGTGTCTCGACGGGTCTGGTTGGCAATGGTCTTGGGCATGTAGCTATAGAAGTTGGGTTTTCAGGTAGGTCTTGGGAACCCTAAACCCGAAATCCTTTTAAGCCCTAAACCCTAAATCCTAAATCCTAAACCCTAAATCCTAAACCCTAAATCCTAAACCCTAAATCCTAAACCCCAAACCCTGTGATGGCATGGTCTGGGTCAGCCTAAAAGGTGGCTTTCAAGGGTTTATAGGGATAATGGGGGCTTATATAGGCATAACGGAAAATGGAAACTACTATTTGGGCGGCTGTCAAAATTATGGTCCCTTTTTGGGGACTCTAAATCATAATTTGGACAACCATCCATTTAGGGTTTAGTGTTCAGGGTTTAGGGTTTACCTATGAGGCAGGTTGTTGGCTTCAATTTGGTTCTTGCTTGCACATGGTCTGTGTAGCTAAACATTCGAATGGGTAGTTCCCAAAATTGGGATGCCATTTTCCTAAATCTTAGGGGCCGTAATATAACTTATAACCAAAAAAACCCAAAATTTTCAGAATAACCTATATACCCAGGGCCCAAAGCAGTTCCCGAATAACTGCTAGCCACATGGACCCCTTGCGTTCATTCATATATATATATATAAGCTTGACAGGCAAGATGATGATGGGACATCTTTGATAAGTAAGGCTTCTACAATGAATCAAAAGGCTCGGTCCCCAGTATCTCCGTCGACCAGGGCGTAACCCTAAACCCTAAAGTGCCCAAAAAGCCCAAATCCCAAAACCCAAACCCTAAAACCCTGAACCGTAAACCACAATCCCAAACCTTCAGCATCGCTTTGGGAAACCCCTAAACCCTAAAACCCAACCCCCCCTTCTGCCAACCAGCAGTCCGACCCTGCCCCTCAAAGCTTTGCTGGGGCAGCGGCCCATCGGTACCCAGGATGACGAGCTCACCACCTACCTTCATAAGGAGCTTAGGGGTGCCAGGGAAGGGGGGATATGGGGTCATAGTATAGCCCTAAACTCATGGGTTCAAGTAGTACCCCCCTCTATACTACCCCCTAAGGTTATTTAGGGATATTTAAGCCTAATTAAGGGGGGAACCTAGGGGCGGTAGTATAGAGCGGGGTACTTAATAAACCCATGATAAACCCTAAACCCAGACCCCTTGTTTGGGGCAACTGGATGGCATACATCAGGCGTCTTGTGGATTACGCTCACGGCATTCTGCCCCAGATTTGTTCTCATGGCCACTCCCTGTCTTAGGGTGCAGGGTTTAGGGTTTAGCATTAGGGTTTAGGGTTTTCGGTACCCTGAAACATCCGATTGGTGGCTGCGGGCTTAGGAAGACGTAGTTTCGAAGTTTGACTGTTAACACCCAAAGCCTCAGAGCTTTGCTTTAAATGGCGGTTAATCGGCGTGGATAATTCGTGGATGTATGAAATCACTTACAAGTTTCGATTGATCCCTATGATCTTGACCAGACCCCTTCAAGGCCCCCCCCCCCCCAAAGAAAATGCCTGCAATCTAGGTCTTCGGACTGAAGTGGCAAGTGCGGCCAGAACCCCAAACCCTCAATCTAGACCTCAACCTCGAACTTCGGGATTCAGGATTTACCCTGAACTCGAATGCAGGCATGGCATCTAGTGTAGCCCCTAAGGTTTCCACGAACCTTTACCTGGGTACTTGGGATTTTGGTGGTAGGCATTGTAGTACAGTTTCGCCCTAAACCCTAAACCCTGACCATTGGATACTTGGACCTTCAGGGTAGCGTGGCAACAAAGCACGAAGCCCGCATGACAACAAACTAACTGGCTCTCGACTCCCCAGTGTTTAGCCGCTTTAAAGGGTTCATAGGGTTTAGGGTTTAGGGACTATGGAAAATTTATACCAGAACCTCAGAAGTACGTATATACACAACAGAGATGCGAAAGAAAATGGAAACTACCATTTAGGGTTTACCCAAAGGCTCCTATGTAGCTCCTTTTGAGTTTTTGATGGGTTTTTTGGAGAGGGGTTACAAAATATATTACCCAAAAAGGAACTACATTGGAGGTTCTGGGTAGGGCGTAGGGCTGTGAAATAAAAAAAGCTCCAGTGAAGCCCAGGTGCATACTTCTCGATGAGCTGCGGGTAGGCAGTCTTGGCGAGGCACATCCGGCGTTGATTGCTTGGAATCTTTTGATTATGATATAATCCTTTGAAAGGCTGGGCCTCCAAGTCAAAAAAAAACCTGCATTGGGCCCTGAAGTCTATGAAACGTACCTACACGGGGCTATTTGGACCGCTAGGGCTTCTTGCTTGCTTTCTGAGGTGTACCTTATTGCTTCACATTATCTCAACCGCAAAGTAAGTAAATCATGGCCTAAAATCAGAAAAACAACTGCAGAGGCTATTCTTCTACGTACTTTGCGGCTTAGGCTCCCGCTCAAAGTCTCCAAGCCCTTAACCTGAAGCCCTTACCCGCAGACCCTAAGGAGCCGCTCCAGCACAAAAATGGGTTTGAACGTTCCCAAGCATGGAGTCCTTTGGGGCCACATGTGGATTGAACTGTGCAGCTTCAATGTGACCCTAAAACCTAAACCTCAAGCTGACCCCAAACCCTAAACCGCCTAGGTGTTGGCATCCTCCGCGGCTTACTTGAGGACGTCTCGATGCTTCAGGGATGCTGTTTGAGTTGCCGACGGGTAGGGTTTAGGGTCACATTGAGGTTTAGGGTTAGGGGTTGAGGTTTAGGGAATCAGGGTTTTGGGCTTTGAAGAAAAGGCTTTTGCTGTCCATGCACCCTGGACCCTAATACCAAATTCTGGTCCCTTAAAACATTACCCTGACCTAAACTCTAGACACCCAAACCCCAAGCCCCTAAACCCTAGATCCTCAGTAACGTTTTGGGCTCTGGGCCGGCGAAGCACTTAAAACGACTCTTGAACACGAACAAGGCAGTGGTTTAAACCACTTAAACTGGCAATATAGGAAACTCTGCTCTCTACAAGATGCGATTTTGGCTTAATTTTAGGATTTTAAGCTTTTAAGGTTTGGGGTTTTCGGACTAAAGATTATGTTGCATTTCTGTCTGGGTTAGCTGAAATGAAAGATGATAACTACATCCAAAGATGACCCATATACCCTGAAATCGAGCTGCGTCCATCCTCCCAAAACACCCAGCCAAGGTCCCGTGAACCCCACACCCCAAACCCTACTCTCTAGTACACTGTAAATCCCAAACCCCCATCTAACACGTAAATCCTGAACCTCTGGCGCCCTAAATCTACTGGTGCCAAAGGGACGGTTGGGCAGTGAATCACTACAATCGGAGCACCGGGTACATAATTCAGGAATTTCACTATGAAAAGTATTTGTATATAAACCCCACATCTACTCCGCTCATGATACCTATACTCACTGCTTCTCCTTAAGTACCGGCAAGTCAACAATCAACCGCAGACCCTAAACCCTACTCCCCCCAAAACCCAAAACCCTACACCCCTAAACCCCAAAATCCTGCATCATAAGGCCGAAACGGTAAATCCCAAGCCCTCAACCCTAAATCCTAAAACCCCTAAACCTAGACCCAAAACCTGCTCAGGGCCCCCGCCACGTTGTCTGATGCGATGACTGTGACCTGGGTGGCTAAAGCAAAAGGGTATAGAAGCTATAGCCTAAACTCCTTTACGTGGTGGCTATATAGGGGAATACATAGTCAGTATATGGTAGTTTCCCAAAATAGGGGAACCCCAATATAGACCCTCATATACACCAATTCTTATTATGGGGACCCTCAAAAAGGTACACCTAAGTTTGGTAAACCCCCAAGTAGGGGTTATTGAGGGGGATACTAGGAGTTTAGACCCTAAACCCTAAACCCTAAATCTCTAAACCCTAAACCCTACACCCTAAATCCCTAAACCCTAAACCCTAAATCCCTATAGGGCATCTGGCCTGACCATGGCTCGTCTCGGAAGCTGCCAAATTGGTGGCTAATTAGCTTGGCTTCGGCTGTCTTCAAGAGCGGTTGAATCCGCCCATGTAGGATGCTACGCTTAGTCAGGGGGATGTTTCAGCTGGAGTTTCCAGTAGATTAATGTGGTGGTTTCCCAAAATAGGGGGACCCCTGTATAGACCCCAAAATACTATAATCCTTTTTAAGGGGACCCCAAAATGGTACCCCTAATTCTGGGAAACTCCCATGTTTTCCTAAACCCTAAAGCCTGAGCGCATCTTGTGGTCTAGCTGCTTACAATTCAGGCTTAGGGGGCTGGCTTGGGGATTAGGGCTTAGGATCTAGGGCTTAGGATTTAGGAGTTGTGAGGGCTTGGCATTTAGGGTTTGGGATGTGGGTTTATATCATTTAGGGCTTAGGGCTTAGGATCTAGGATTTAGGATTTAGGGGTTGTTAGGGCTTGGGATTTAGGGTTTAGGGCTTAGGGTTTAGGATTTAGGGGTTTAGGATTTGGGATTTAGGTTTTAAGGCCTCGGGCTCTGTGTTTAAGGTTGCAGGTGAACGGAGTTCTTGAAGTGCAGTGAGGGTTGTGGGGTGCTTAGGGGCCCTAAACTATGATTCCTAAATTAAGAGCCCTACACCCTAAACCCGAAATCCCTAATCCCTAAATCAAGGATCTGCCCAGGTTGCAGATGAGACCTGGGATTTATGGGATCTGACAATGGGGCATTACAGTAGGGGAAGTGCATCCTTACAGGCATTTGAAGTGCAATACCCCCGCACAACTGGTTGTAGACATTGCGAATGCCCTTGTCACTCTTGCTGCTATTGTCCTACACTCCATTTCCCATACCATGAAGAAGTCGCAAATCCTGAGCACGCTGCGACTTCAGCGACTGTCACAGAAGACCTCCCAGAGAAGACGGTCCACCACATAACCGCGCAAACAAGCACACCGCCTTGGTCCAAACATCTTCTCGCCGTGCACAGTGTACCATGCCGTGAAACCATATCATACTCGGTGCCATGCAACTGTTGAGGTGATAATGGCGCGTGTCCAGAAGGCATACCAAGTCGCGGGCGACGCAGTCGGGGAGCGTGCGCGCACAAGTCACACGCCTAGATCGCTGCCGTAGTAGCTCAGGAATTCGCATAGGGGATCAGCTGGGCATATGCGGGGCATCCCGACCCTGAACCTGAAACCTAAACCCTAAACCTCCAAGTTTCCTGGAACCCTTGTAGAAATTATACCTACAGTTGGTTCTTAGGTGTATAGATAGCAGAAATTAGAAATTATGTTCAGGCGATTTCCAGAAACCTCTAACTCCCACACCAGATTTGTGGCCACATGATGCCTGGGTCTCACGCAGCCAAAGGCAACTGACGGAAGGACTGTAAGCATTGATTAAAACCTCCGTTTAGGGCTTATAAGTTTCTAGGAGGTTTTGTAGGACAAATATCGGGACCTAGAAAGTCACGCAAATCTCTAGGTTGAAATTAACCCCCTCAATCCCTTAACACCCCAATCCTTCAACCGTAGCTGAAGGTTCATGAAGTAGCTATATGTGGGGCTATACTTGGGGCAACTATTACTTATAGTCTAGCTTACGGGACTTATAACCCCACGTAAACCTACCCGTGAACCTGCAAGGTCATCCAAACCTCTGAAGCCTAGACCCTATACCCGATCCGAACCTTGAACCCTATAAACCCTAAACCTCAAACCCTTTAGGGTTTAGGGTTTGGGGTTTCGGGTTTACCTAGACCCTCCAGTGTTGTACCTTTTTTGGTAATCCTAATGAGAGTCCTAACCAAAAAGGAACTACATTGGAGGGTCTAGGTAGCCTCTACCCTATAAACACCACCCCCAAACCCCTCAATGCATCAATACCCCCAAACTGTCAACCTGGCCGAGGAACGCCTTCCCAGTCACTAAGGCAGTCAGCCACGTGACAACTGGGCTTGGCCTGCTATACCGGGACCCTCCTTTAGGGGTTTAGGGTTTAGAATTCAGGGATTTAGGTGTTTAAGATTTTAAGGGGTTAGGGTTTGGGGGTTTAGGGTTTAGGATGTAAGGGTGTATTGTCCCTGATATTGGGTATTTAGGGCATATATAAAAAGAGTAGCTGGAGGGTCGAGGCAGTTAACTTGGAATTGTTGGCCTTTGGGGGCTTTAGGGGTCTTAGGGTGTTGTAGGGCCTCCGGGGGGGGGGCCTGAGGGACGTATAGGTGTTGGAGTATAGGCTTGTAGGGGTTTTCTGTCTTTGGGTGAGAGTTTTCAGGTCTTTGCGCTAGGGCTTTGCGGGGTCAAGGGTCTAGGGCGGCTTGTGCTAGCGTAAGAGACTTGGGATTTGGAGTGTAGGGTTTGTAGGGGCTTAGGGCAGCTAGGCTACATATGTTGTTCTTTGCGGTTGGCGCCTTGGCAGGTTACGGACTCAGAATTTCGAATAGAGGGTTGGTAGGGGTTATCTGTCGCTGGGCGAGCGATTCATGGTCTTTGCGATTGGGGGGTTGGGGGCGTAAGGCTGAATGGCTTAGGCTACTAGGTTGGCTTTAAAGGGTTTAGGGTGTAATGGGCATTGCTGCCGCAAAGGCGTTCATGATATCATGAAAAGATAGTGTCTTTGCGCATGCCACTGTGCCAGGGGTGAAGGATTTGGCGTAATGTTTGGGGGAACTATAGGGGGAGTGGAAAGCTAACCAATGACATTAGGCCTGCCGGGTAAAGGATGTTACCTCAACCAGTTTGCTCGCCAGACGGCTATTGTCCTCGCACAGTGAGGTAGAGCATGTTTACTGTGGTAATGTGCTTGTACGCTGCGCGCTGGCTGCTGATAAAGAACAAAAGGATCCTAGATGATCCTAGTGTTCATGGATGACATCTTGAACTCCCTTGAGCCACTTAAATTCCTAGGAAGTATACTTGTAATGTAGTTTAGAGGCCCTACTTGGTGCGAGACTGCCTCCACTGACTGCAAGACGGTTACGTCTATCCCAAACCCTAGATCCCAGACTCCACATCCTGAATCTTAAACTCTACACCCTGAACCTTAAATCCTCAACCCAAAATCTTGAAACTCCAAGATAAGGTCTAAAGTGTGCGAAACTCTGAATGGATGACTTCCCCCGCATGCTTCAGGGAATGACTGGCTCCGAAGAAATGAACTCCAAAATAAATTCCAGGTTTAGGGGCGCAGGGTCTATTTAGGGTTTAGGGTTCAGGGTTCAGGTGAAGATCCCGGGAGAAGAGCTTGTACAAAACCCTTGGGTTTATGCTACAGGGTTTAGGGCCTAGGTTAGACAGCCTTTCAAATTCAGGACATTAGGTTTCAAACCCCGAACAACCTACACCATCACGATCCCGGTGCGAAAGCTCGTGCCTCGTGAGGCCTCAGCCGAGCTATTCTTTCAGCTCGAACGGCCTGCGGCTAATGGTTCCTCTGAACTGGGTAGTGGTTTAGGGTTTAGGGTTTAGGTCCGAACCCTAAAACATAAACCCCATAGGGTCGAGGGTTTCTGGGGCCACTGTTCAAGAACCTGAATTGCCATTAGAAGGGGAACCGGTTGGTTACTAAAGATCCATATTATGGTAGCTGACATGAAATTCCCCTACAGCGGCCTGGCAAACACACGGTTTAGGGTTGGGTTTAGGGATTACATTACCCTGAGGGTCCAAGTACCTAATATTTATATACTTACCCAAAACCTGTACTACAATTACTGTTACCCTAAACCCAAGTACCCAATTATTGGATACTTGGACCCTTTGCGTTAGGGTTGGCTAAGATTTCCTCCGTCCAGACTCAAGAATTGAAAGTGTGCGCCAGTGGTCTGCGTCTGAAGAGGCAGAACCCTGAACCCTAAACCCTATAACCCCAAGCCCAGAACCCCTCGAGAATGCTTCTGGTTTGACTTGTCTGGTTTGTTCCCATAACCTTGCAGCCTGAACCCTTAATCCAAAGGTTTAGGATTTAGGATTTAGGGTTTCGGGCTTGCAGTTAAGCTTCATCACTTAAGATCCGGGAGGCTCACTCTGTAGCGTGCGTTCCCGTCTTCGTAAGAGCCCCCCGACCTTGTGGAATGATGACTACTGCCAATCATCAATGGTAAGCTCCCTAAACCCTAAACCCTATAGGCATAAATAGGGGGTGGGCAACCCCTATCTTCCTTATGTAACCCCTACACATACCCGAATTCCAATTTCTGATCCATTCGATTTTCCCTTTGGCTCCCCATTACTATCCCCCAAGGCCCTAATCTCTAAACCCGAAAACGCCCCCGTGGTCTACTTGAAGCTTCATAACTTCAGCAGCTTCTAAGACCATCAAAGGAGGTTCTAGGTCTTAAATATCTTTATACGGTTTAGGGTTTGCCTAGACCCCCCCAAGTAGCCTCTATAGACCCTAAGTATCCCCAAATTGAAGCTACATAGACCCTATTTTAGGGTACTTGGGGGGTTTAGGGTTTAAGGTGGGGGGTTTGAGGGCTAGAGTTTCATGATTCTAGGTGGTAGGCTCGGGCTTCAGGCGGGCGAATATTCAGACATATGTCCTTGAACGCAAACCTTGGATCCTGCACCCTTGGCGGTTTAGGGTTTAGGGGGATGTAATTGAGTAGCCTTTTTTTGGGTGGTTGAACCTAGCAAGATAATATTCCTTATATAAAATACTATACCCCAAAAGGAGGATAGAATCTTACCCTATAATGGGTACCATGGTATCCCCAAATAAAACACTACTCAATTGGGATGGCTATACTCCGGAACGACTTCGCGGACCTATACCCTCCCACTTCTAGTGTGTGCGCTTGGCAGTTGAGAGGTCTTTTGCTGGCTGAACCCAGTAAGGAACATACTTTGGGGGCTTAGGGTGCGGGCACATTGGAGCTTCAAGTGGCAGCGAGAGTCAAAATCAAACGGCGACTGAGGCTAGTAAGCGGGTTATAGGGGACTGAGTATTCGCTTAATGGTTGAACCAAATTCGACGACGTTTGTCTTGTTAGCACGCCAAAACAAAAGAGATAATAGCGTGCCCCAGAATATATCCCAGCATACTAGAGTCCTCATTCGGGGGGCCCCGGAATAAGGACCCTAAACTCCGGAAACCTCCATTTAGGGTTTAGCCTTTAAAGTTTGCCTAGACCTCCCATACCCGTAATAAACTACTATATACTCCTTGCTTTGCAGCTAAAGGCCATTATTCTGGGTACTTGGGCGGTCTAAACCCTCAACCCTTGTACGCGCACAAAGCCGACGCACTACCATTCTCACGCCGGCGTGGGGCCTGAAAGCCCTTTCTGAGTGCTGTTTGGGGTTTAAGGTTTGAGGTGTTTGGGTTCAGGGTTTAAGGTTTATAAGTGTTTAGGGAATTTGTCCAAAGATACCGCAAAAACACCAACTTACATACCCTCAGCCCTGGATACTCCAAGCATATCCCGGCATGTTTCCTTCTCCTTGCCAAGAGGGGACCAAAATTTGGAGAACATTGAAGCCAACCGGAACCTGGTTCTGTGTGTATATATATATATATTAATTCGTGTACTGGGTAAACGATAAGAAGTCGAAATCCTGAAAGAAGAGAGCCCTAGACTCTGAACCCTCCGTCCCAAGTCTTGAACCCTAATCCGTATGTACATAGACCACCATTCCGGGTAAGGTCGGGCAAGGTTGGATGAGGTCACCATAATGTGCCCAGATAATGGGTTTCGAGTTTTATAGCAATTGCATAGGGTTGTCCTGATTTGTTGTGCTGTTTCGGGCAGAGTTTTGAGCGGAGCTTTGTGTGTTGCTTTTGGCCCTATTTAGGGTAAAGGGCCTAATTAGATTGTACCATCTTACTTTATCTAGCGCTTGTTGTAATAAGCGACTTTCCTTAATCTTGACACAGAACCCCAAGGGGCAACCCGCCATTCGGCTTTCTTTGGGGCGCGGATTTGTTCGTCCAAAGGGTTTCAATGGTTTACCAGCATCATTGGCCACGGTTTGGGGTTGAGGGTCTGATAGGGGTCTCGTGGTGCAGGGTTTGCGATATTTCGTGGTTGTGGTTGTCGCGTCTGTTGGGTGTAGACGGGTCCTTTTGGGATTCGTGCACTTTGCCTACAACGCAGCTTTGACAAACCTTGGTTCAAATCATACTACGTCTTAAACCCAACCCCAAAACAGAAACCCTAAACAGAAACGCTAAACTAAACCCTTGGATGCTAGACCCTAAGCCCTCAGGGCTTTGGGCTTAGGGGATTTTAAGATTTAGGGTTTAGGACTTAGGGGGGTTAGGGCTTAAGGCTTCAGAAGGGTTAGGGTTCAGGGCCTAGGGTTTAGGGTTCCCTCCCCTGGTGGCCTCTCGATGGAGCTCGCCATAGTTAGTTGCACTCCAGATTTCGGTAGCCTGAAGATGGCTGAAAGTCTCAGCCAGACCCCTCCTTGAACCCTTAAATGGGGGTATATGGGGATTTTGGGCTTGCGGTTTAGGGTTTAGGGTTATGGGGTTCTCGAGTTACATAACCCGTACTCACATCTGCCACAACTAATACTGTAGAACTTACAACCACACTTATCCCAATTAAAACGTAGTTCTAACCGTATGTATACGCAGACCCGACGGGATCCTAAGCATCTACATGGTATGAGGTAAGCTTTCCATACTAGGAATCAATAATTTTAGATCCTAAGCCCTAAACCCATGTGAGCTATACGTATCCCCTTAATAACCCTATTGAAGCCCTTATAACACCCTTTTAAGGAGTTTAGACTATAGCTCATATCATAGATACATCGGTTCTTTAGGGCTACCACACCCGGAATCCAGACGGGAGTCGTTCAGGTCAAGCTGGACGTCGGACCAAAGCACCCCCCCCTCAAACTACGTAGCACACGCCCCATATGAGCTATAGTCTAAACTCCGTAGAGGGGGTTATATAGGGGAGAATTCTTGGGGTTATGAAGGTGGATACTACGTAGGAGTTTAGACTGTAGCACATATGTACTCTAGTCTAAACTCCTAGTATCCCCCTTAATAACCCCTATAGTAGTCCCCTATATATTCCCCTAGATAATCGGAGGAGGGTCGGCCTCAACCGCCTAAACCCTAAATCCTGTAAACCCGCGCCCTAGCCCATTACCCTAGAACCCAAAGCCATAAACAAGAGAGTTGAAGCTTCAGGTGTAGTTGCAAGCTAAGCCTTTGAAACTACTCATGAACCTTCCAGCGCACCCCAAATCCTTAACCCTTAAGCTCGAAACCCTAAGCCCTAGGCCCGAACCGTAAACCCTAAACCCTCAAGCCTAAACCATAAACCCTAAGCATCAAAATCACCTAAAACCTTTTACAGTATCTTCTTTGGGCCCAAATTCCTTCAAATGTGAAGCTTTAGATGGTTTGGGTAAATAAACCCTACACTCTAAATCATTTGAGGCCCACACAACCCCGAACTCCTCCAACTTCTCAGCTGCCTCAGAAAGGCGCGCGCCACAAAGGCTTAGAGTTCAGGGTTAAGGGTTTAAGGTTTAGATTTCAGGGTTTAGGGTTTAAGGTTTAGGGTTTCTAGGGTTTAGGGTTAGGGTTTTAGGGATTTAGGGTTAAGGGCTTAGGGTTTAGAGTTCAGGGATTAGGGTTGAGAGTTTAGGGTTTTCTGGGGCTTGGGGATAAGTGTTTGGGGCTTCGGGTTGCAGATTCACGGTGCAAGGTCCAAGGATTCAGGGCAAAAGCTTCAAGGGTTTAGGGTGTAGGATTTTAGGGTTCAGCATGTTTTTTGGATTATTCTTGTTTTCACATGAGCTATAGTCTAAACTCCCAGTATCCCCCATAAGACTCCCGTATATAACAGAGTAGTTTAGAATAATTTCAGCTCCCAATTTAAGGCGATTTTGGTACCATTCCCTTTATAAACCACCATTTAGGGTGAGGTCGGGTGAGGTTGCTTTAAATTGCCCAGATATAACCGTTTGTGAACTCATGCGTAAAGCTCAGGCCATTCACTGAAACCGTAAGACCTGAACGACTCAATTTAGGATTTAGGGCTAGGGGTTCAAGGTTTAGTAAACCCTAAACCCTAAACCAGCCCTAAACCCTAAACCCTCTATAGCCCCCTTTAAGGAGTTCAGACTATAGCTCATACAACCTTGCAGATTTTGGGGAGGTCTTTGTAAAGGCTGAGGCCACGACTGCAAGGACTTGCTGCATGATGGATCCCGAGCCAATTAGCCTCGACATTTAGTAGGGTTTAGGGTTTAAGATTTAGAGTTCAGGATTTACCTAAGCTTTAAGATTAAGGGCTTAGGGCTCAAGAATTAGGATGTTGGGTTTAGGGTTCAACTTTCGGGGAGGTGAAGATCTAGGCTTGAAGATTGTGCTTTTACGATGTAGGGTTCACAGTCTAAGGTTTAGCGTCTGCCTGGTCCGCAAAGTGTAGACAAACGACGCAAACCGTTAAACATATCCAAGAAAAAAGCCAAAATGACATAATCGTTCTACATATTCTAGAGCCTCAACACTAAACCCTGAACCCTCATCCGTAAACGCTGAACCCGAAACCCCCATGCCTATACCCAAAACCTTGGGTCCTGCCCCCACCCAGCAACAGTTGGATAATATTTATATTATGATTATATACAGCCCTTTATATACCCCTCCAATTATAGGCTGTTACTGGGTGGGGGCAGAACCCAACCTAAACCCTACGGCCCTAAACCCCAAACCCTAAACCCTACGGCCCTAAACCCTAAACCCTACGCCCCTAAGCCCTAAACCCAACACCCCTAAACCCATTTGGTAGTTGTTCAAAATACGTATCCCCAAAATGACCAGAATGTAGGTTCCCTGTTTGGATAGGATCCCCTTTGAAGGAAGTGTATTCCCAATCAATGGTCTTTTCAAGGACGTTTAGAAAAACCCCCATTTGGTCCTTAAGGCTGCAGGACAAGTCCAGGTTCCCAGACTTTCAAAACTCTGTGATTAGGGAATGAAGGTTTAGGGTCTATGTCAGGGTTCAGGGTTTAGGGAAGATACCTAAACCCCACAAGTACGTAGAATATTCCTGTTTGTTTGGCTACTTTGATGGATTTAGGCTATCATTGTACCTACTTCTAGGGTACAAATATACCTTTCTTCCGAATCAGGGGCTGAAGGCAAATTTGAGGAACATCAACATTTTGGAAGTCTGGGATATCCATATGATGGGCCTTAGGTCACCCCCAACATAACGCTCTGAATATCCTTGGGCCGTGCATATGCGCCGTCGCTGCAAAGCATATTTTGGGGTAGTAGGCATGGGTTCAACAACTTGGGCCCTCAACCCTAAACCCTATAAGCCTTGAAAAGCCCTGAAGAGTCCTAAGCCCTATTCAGGCCTTCAGATGCTCACGAAACTCACCACCAACCCGGCTTCAAGCTTTCAAGGTTTAGGGTGGGCTTCTTGCCTGCAATCTTTTGATGGCTGTAATTACTCAAGAGGCCTGAACCCTCAACCCAAAGCGAACATGTTTTTCTTTATATGCCAAAACCAGCTGGCGACATTTCTTCCTTTCATAAGGGAACTATGATTCTGCCCGTACCATGAATGAGCTTAAGGGTTTATTGTTTAGGGTGTAGAGGGTGTAGAGGGTGTACAGGGTTTAGGCTTCAGGCTTTAGTGTTTAGGGTTTCATTCTCGATGGGCTCGTACTCTCGAGTGAACTACTACTGGCCCTAAATCTTTGAGTTTTCCAATATTTATTCATCCTTTCTCCGTAATGATACCCCGTAATAATCAAACAACCACAAAAGAAACAAAACACACAAACGGAACAACACTTCTACAAGGGGCGGAGACCACTTTTACAAGGTGCAAGTACGATCCTGGTAAAAATGAGTTCATATGTTCTCAGGTGAATACTGTGTGTGCGTGAAACGGAGCCAACGTGGATTACGGACGTCATCGACTTTACCAGAAAGATCTACTGGACACCTTCTTGGGATGGGGAATCGAGTTGCTTTCATAGATTGGTAAACTGTGTTATCTTAGAAGAATTTCTAGAAATACGCGTTTGGATACATTTCAACCAGGATGATTTAAAATAATATCAAGCCCCAACTTAAGATAAACCCCCATTTTGGGGTGAGGTCGGGTGAGGTCGCTTTCAATTGCCCAGTTTAACTGGCACTTTAATGTTAGGTTGTGATCGATTTCACTTACTACGCTTTTACCTGATGTCAAGACGGTTTATCGACTTTAAGTAGATCTGTACTCGAATTAGTTCGATTCCAGTTCATATTCATTCGGCTGTTATTTGGGGCTTAAATTGGCGTTCACCCATTTTTTGTTTCGATTTGAACTGAACTTAAATTAGTTCGGCACTTAATTATCACTTTTCATTGAAAATCTAGCTGATGTTCGTTCGTTTGAAATGTGAACTTGAATCGTTGTTTAATTCCTCGTAATTCTCTTCTTTGTTAACCTCGAACTGATGTCAACTCGAATTCCTGAAGAATTCGGATTAGGTCTCACGTTGAATTCCTTTGGGTTTTGTTGTATTCAATCCGCTTTAAAAAAAGGATTCTATAAAAAAAAAAAAAAAAAAACGTATAAAAGCCAGTGAAGTTGGGATCTCTCCTCGATTGCCTACATTTCATGTTGTCATAAGGCTCTTTATAGGTGGCCTTATACTTATGTGAGAAGTATTACAAGGAATTCACTACCGAACGATGCTTTTCTATCAGATTTATAATGGACACCAAATGGGGACCTTGTACTTCTGTACAATACCCCCCGCCCGCTCGCAATGAAAGCACCCGCGTGGTTTCAGGTCCGGGGAAGGACGGGGATTATTAGTAGCGGGACGCGATTATTTTCCTTTTTCTAGCCAGATAAGTCTGAAGCAATGTTTGCCTTCCAGCTATGACCCCTGTAGCAATGATGACGGTGGTGTGATTGATGGACTGGACTTGGGTCGCTTCTGGAAACGTTTGACGAGGCAGGTAGAAGGCTTAGGGTTGTGGTGTCCGCAGTTAACTACAAGGAGCATAAAGTTTGACGATGCAACCTCTTTTCAAACTTGATGTTCAGGGAAGGCAAGCTTCGGACATTCCAAAAGCCCTAAGGCCATATGCTTGACGGAGAAATTGATAACTCTAGTTTTTGGCAATGCCCCCAAGTTTACTATCCACAAATTCATGCCCGCAAAATGACTCCTTTGCTACATGTGGAAACTAAAAAGGTTCTTGGGAAGGGTCCACACTCCAGGTGCTCTAGAAAGGGGGTGGTTGTTCAAAGCTTTTCTCTTCTAGTCGTGTCCCTTCGCGGTTGGTTCATCTGCTAAGCTGCTAAGGGCCCTTTCCCCCGGAAGCTTTGTGTTGCTAACAATCGATACGGGGTGTTCCTGCATGATTTTCCAAATATCGTATAATCAGATCTGTCAGGGCTCCACAAAGACGCCTGATTCTACCTGGGTTTCGGGCTTGACTGCAAGCATTGGCCGGATGGTCTAAGACATTGCTTGTCTTTACTGACGCGTTCAGGAACTCATGCTTTTGCAAGCGTGAAGCCATTGAGCATATCTGTCATACTGTCTGCGTGGTTGGAGAAACCAGCCGGCGACAACCAAGCGATTGTCCAAACTGCCCAATGCAGCTCACATCATCATTAGTCCAGGCTTGTTGCGGAATCACCGAAACGCACACACTTCTTCCACCGACCGTGTCCTACAAAAAGATCAAAACACACCAAAAAAAACTACTCAAATCATCTTTGTCATGGAATGACCTGAGCTTATTAGCAATCCCTGATACGTAATCCCTGTACATGGTTTGGACGGGTATGCATGCCCCTGCTTTATGAGCAGAAGAAGGTATTGTTTTGATTTACAAGGCGCAGACAACTTTTAAATGCGATCCTTACACCTCCCTAAACCCGAAAGCGTATATCCTAAACCCAAAGATGAACCGGGGACTTTTTCCTCTGAGGCAATTGGGGTTGAGGGTCATTGTATGGAAACATAAGGGACTGGTGATCTCCTGTATCTACTACACTTCCGTTGCGGTTGTGCTGCTGTATGCAGGAAACTATATCCAGGGACCTGAAGAAAGTCTAATCAGAATTAAGGACCTGTTTTCCAGGATGGTTTTGCTGCATGAGTTTCTACGACGGCATTTGGTGCACCCTTACTGATGGGCATTCCACATCTCCTGTTAAATCAAACTGTCCGGAGCATCCATATAGAACTGGGTGAGGATTAGTTTGAAGAATCATCAGAAGCCAACTCAGTTCTCGTTAAACACCCATCAGCTTCAAAGCGTTGTGAAGACTCTTTGAGCAACCTTAACCGAAAAGCCACATAAATCTAGGAAGTGCGTATTCGAAAGCGCTCAGTGATTCTAGGTTCCATTTATGTGTTGTTTCAAGTTCTTTGGCAAACGTTCCTGCATGAAGAGCTGAGTCATGGTCTAAACTCCCGGAATCCCCCTTAATGACCCCTAGAGTGTTCCCCTATATCATCCCATACGTAGCCCCCTTTCAGGAGTTTTGACCCTAACCCTGAACCCTCGACCCTGATGACAAACAATAGCGACTGTGGAAATGCAAGCAGATCCCTTCTTCGCATTGGATTGCAATCCCAAAGGGTCCATGTAGGTATATGGTATATACTTAGGGCCCAAAGGGGTTCCCATATACCTACTTTATGGCCCCGGAGAAAAAATTTCTTCTGGAATAGGGTGATTTTGATTAAATTACTTCTTGCATGGGACCCATACAATTACCATACTACATTAGCATTTTCTGAAGGTCGAGGAACACTCCCTCCCTTACAAAACTCCCCCCCCAAACGTTTGATTCATTACGAAAATTCATATGTGCTCCTGTAAAAGCAGCCCCTACCCCTCAAATGCGGGTAGTTATTGAGTTCCTGATTGAGACCTAGAACCCTTGCACAATCCCCATATACCCCTAGGATCCTCCCTTTCACCCCGCTAAGGAGTATCAATCTATGGGATATTATGCATTACTAAACGCGGAATCTCTTGTTAATTGGATGCTCACGGGACTTTGTTAGGTATAATTGTGCTTAAAGCACACTCTACAGATCAGTCAGCCCGGCGGGGGACATTGTTCCGCAACCATTTTTTCATCCCGTAAACCAAGCAAGAGCCCCAAGCTCCCCAAAGCCTAAGCCCTAAATTACCCTCGATTTCAATCCGTGTAAGCTCTACACTCCAAGGCCTTCCTGCTGGTATACGCATGAAGACATACATTTCGATTCTTTGCTGGGTTGTGGCACTAAACCCTAAACCTTAAACCCTAAACCAAAGATCGGATCCCCGAAGGACCCTGAGCCTCACAGTGTGCGCCATGCCATCTTTGGCCGGGCGGAACTTGTAGAGGCCCTGCCCCAAAGGGTCCAAATACTCGTGTAGCATATGCTTGCGGCCCTAAAAATGGCCTATAATATAGTCATTGGTGTCAAATAGTCTAAGGGTGCGGTTTTGATATTAAGGTTTCATATTTACGCGCTTTCTTGGTCAAAGTGCCCCCCTCTTCAATTAAACATTTGACAGCCTGCTTAGTGATTTAGGGTTCAAGGCGGTTACGGTTGGAATAGGTGTGGGGGCTCGGGGGGTGTCTACGACCTTTATCAGGATTGTTTAGGATTTAGGATCTATTTTAGAAACTCCCATACAGTATTTGGAAACATGTATATAAGATTACGTTTCTTATCTCTGAATTAGGGTTTCCTTTTGGCGATTGACGGAAAAGCCTTGCGTGTTCACAACAAAGGTGCACGGAGGCCCGCACTCAATGCAAGGCCTTTCAGGGGGTTTAGGGTTAATGGTTAGCGCATTGTCTTGGGAGCAATTCATACTAACACAATATGCGTGTTACAAGGGAAAAAATCCAAGACCCTTCAACTGCCGTTTACTATACCCTAAACCCTAGAATGGCCCACCAATTGGGAACCTATAGATCTGCCGCTTGGGACCCGAAACCTAATCACTTGGGTACTGGACCATCAGGAAAAAGGTATGCAAGCCGTATACAAAGCCACGAATATGGATGCATGGATGCTGGCTAAGATATGTACTGGCATCGCTATCATGTATAATCGTGTGTGCATGGGGGCTTCTATAAACGTGGAGCATCTTTATGGGAGTACTGTCAAGAAGGGTTCGTATTTACGCGTTGTAGGGTTTAGGGCCACTCCTGCTTCGCAAAACTCACGCCATCCGACCAGTCTAAACCCACGGCAAGCATGACCAACAAACCCCAACCCAACTGGCTCCACATTGGGATGTTGTTAAAGATAGCCCATATTATTTCTTATTAGGTCTTAGTACAATTACTCAGAAACATGTTCCACCAAAGACCTACTGCTGATACGCAAAATCCTGCATGGCCATGGTATTCTCACAGGTTTACTACAGCACCCGTAATTCCTGAGCCATTACAGTACGTAGGGTCATGCAGAAATTTAGTCCATCTAACGTTGAAACCAAAAACCCGGTAGCATGGGCCCTTAACCCTGGGATCCGCATATACCCACTTCAACTATACCCTATATGCACCCTTAAGGATCCCTAGGGCCCCCCTAAAAGGCGTAAGGGCCCAAGTTAGGGGCCCATACTCCTAATCTTGGACGTGGTAAAGCCCCTTTAAACCCTAAACCCCCAACCCCCCCCCCGCCTTAATGAGATGCTCCTTGAAATTGGGATCTGCTGGAACTTCAGGCATTGGATGGTTCCTGAGCTGGAGGCCAAAGCTTTGCCAATGTATCATTACGGTTAGGGGGTTTAGGGTATAGGGTTTAAGTACTATATACATTCCCCCTTTTGTTAATCCTAACAATCCCCAAATGACCTTAGCTAAGGGGAACCTACCGGGGGGCACGGGCGGGGTAGCACAGGCAGCGGTAGCTGAGAACCGATGAGGTTCGGCACAGGGTTCTTGGCCGGAGCCCCCAAGAAGTACTTGATCGGATCTAGGTCAAGTGAGCATTTTACAACCTCGAGCCCTAAACCCTAAATCCTAAACCCTAAACCCTAAATCCTACATTGAGTTAGTTACTGCAGTGGAGGGTCTAGGAATAAAGTGACCTGCAAGGCGGGTTGTTGATTCAATCTCAGGGTTTAGGGTTTTTGGTTTGGGGTTTAGGGGTTGGGGTTTAGGGTTTAGGGTTTTAGGTTTGGGGTTTAGGGTTTGGAGTTTAGGGTTTAGGGTTTACGGTGTAAACCCTAAACCCTAGGGTGTTTACGGTTGGGTTCATGCCTTCCCCTACTACCGTCCCCTATACTAGTCTCCTCCCACCCCAGCCCACTTACTGCAGGTTATGTAGTTTCAGCTGTAAACTCGAAACCCTAACCCTAAACCCTATACCCTAAACCTGCTCAAAGCTAGCTACGGGGAACCTTGGGAGGTAGTAGGAAAAACTACGAGTTTACGGTTTCTTTCTAAGTGGGTTTGGAATGAAACACTAGGTCTACAATGGGCGAAGCTTGCGCGAGCTTGGGTTGCGTAGTTTGGCTGAAAGAATTGTCGTGCGGGCCCATCACACTTTGTGAGCCTTTGTGCGGTTCCTTGTGCCATGCTTGCGCGGATCTTGCGCGCGCCCCTACTTCTTGAGAAGTTATGCTATACTCGGTTTTTGCTTGTGTAGATCAAAAGACAGGGATTTCGGAAAACCCTCATTTGATTTACCAGCAAATTGTTCTAGGGACCTTGAACCGTAAATTCTGAACACTGACCCTAAATGCTATACCCTGTAACCTAACCTAAACCCTAAATCCTTTACGGTTCCATTTTTCCCGGCAGGCAGTATCTATGCAAAAAGGGACCGCAGTGGACTTTCAAGACAATAAGTCGACATTGGGATCCAACAGTTCTCACTACACAGCTGTATAAATATATAGTTATATACGCATGCGGCGCAATATAGTTTAAGGTTCAGGGTGCATATGTGTATAGGTATGTGTGTATTTATGATTACACACACACAATTACACACACAAATTTTTGGGCTCCGATATAGCTGAGGCGTGAGGGGTATAATAGGAATCGCAATTCTACAGAATATGGAACATGGAAGGGAAACCCTAAACCCTAAACCCCTAGACCCTGTTGAAGTTTATGAAACAGCTTGTCGAATTTTAGACGCCAGCTGGGCTGGTAGCGTCAGTCTGCATACAGTCGATCACATCCATCGCACCTGGTGATATCTTAGGCGTCGCAGTCATATCGAAGAGCTGGTTCAATGCAATAATGACTTGGTCTACGCCTCTCTCACCAATGTAGTCTGGCAAAGGTCCTCGCAGGTACCCGCCTATCATCGCAATGATGCCTTTGTTGGCACCTCTTGCGTTCAAGTCCTTCAGTGAGTTTCTCAGTGACATCTCGAATGCAGTTGGAGTCCTGGAGTTGCCGTTTGAGCGAAGCCACCTCCCCAGTCAAAACGGTGTTGAGCCTCTCTAGCGAAATTTTCTTCGCTTGGATGGCCATGACGCTTTTCTCCCTCTGGGAGCACCACGCACGTGTACGGGTCCACCTCTGGTGTCTTCGTGTCCTGCAATGTCTAGGGCTAGCTAGGGCCTAAAGCGGCAGACCCCGCAGCTTGTCTTCCATACTCGGCAAAGACTTCAGCTTCTCCCCATGTACGACTGAGATGTCACCACATGACTCGCTTGCGATTGGAACCTAACGGAAGTAGATGACTGGTTTGAGTGGGCCTTCCAAAGTAGTGCCTTCAAACTACGTAGAACTAAACAATCCCCCACCGGCAATCTTAAACATTCCCCATCAAAGGCCCCATATCTTGGGGGAATTGTCTCATGTTGGGACTGGAGGAACTAATACCATCCCAAAATCCCAAACTACAGTAGTTTCAATGTGCGTGTCCATTCCCCTTCATATCCCTACATGACCGCTTTTTCTGGGGCGTGGGGGCCGGGGGTATGAAGGACCCATAAACATAGCGCCGGACTTCAAGGCTTCACGTATCACTGAGGAGAGGTGTCAGGGATGACCGGTTGAGATTTGGGGCTTAAGGATCAAGACGACAAAAAGTCATGTAGGTTTGCTTCAGAGAATAAGGCTTACCTAGGGATGCAATGAGAACCCTAAACCCCAAAAGGGTTTAGGGCTTCAGGTGTGGGGCCTAAATAACTGCTAGTAATACCGCATCAAACGGAAAAGAACATATGCGGTTTAGGGTTTAGCGAAGAGCCTTGTAGAAGACCCAAATCAAATCACAGCAGAAACAGATTGAAACATCATTGCAAAACATCAAGGAAAGTAACATACATCAGCTGCACTACTCCAAGTTCTACATTTATATCGCCCGTTGGGTTGTGGTAAATCATTTCCTATATTGAACAGTGACCTAATTGTTGCAATCGCAACACATCAGCAAGAAACCCAAATCAAAGAGTCCCCAAACCTTAAACCTAAACCCTAAACCCTTGTTCCAGGGTCCGTCGTGGAAAGGAATTGCGGAGAGGGTTTAGGGTTTAGGGATTAGAGTTTAGGGTGTCGGGTTTAGGGCTTCGGGTCTCCCCCCACCCAGTAAAAATTCATATCAGGGGTCCTAATGGGGGCTATACATGTATATGTGTATATATATATATAATGGCATGGTCGATGTTATCCAATTGTTACGTATACAGAGCGGGGGCAGTACCCAATGATAGATGTATTCATGCCATAATTATGCCCATATTAGGGGACCTAGGGGCTTAAACTTGTAGCTATAACGTAACACCTCTAGTACTCCCCTATATGAGCCTATATATAACCCCCCTTTAGGAGTTAAGACCCTAAACCCTAAACCCCAAACCCTATAGAACCCCCCTTTAGGGAGTTTAGACTATGGCTCATATACTGGGGTGCCTTTAGCTAGCGGTGGGAGATGAGAGCTAGCAGAATTATAGTTCCCACTTACAAACAACTTGTTGAAGTCAACACCCAGGCCAGGTTCCCCAGTAACGCCTTTAGGGTTTAGGGTTTAGGATTTCGGGTTTAGGGCACCCTTTTCCTTATCATGATCATCTTTAATAAGGAGACCCCCAAGTAGAAGGGGAGAAGGGTACTACTGGGGTACCTAGCACGAAGAATGCACAAACATTCAAGAGCCCCAAACTCTAAACCCTAAACCAAGAATGACCCGTGTCCGATAAATGGCGAAGACAAGCCAACGCAGGCGTGATGCTCGTTATAGAGCGAGATGTAGTAGATGAGGTCCTTCCATGCTTGAATACACGCTCTTACACAAATTCGCAAGATGGATGTTGAAACGGTTGGGAGATGGAACAAACATCAGGAAATAGGTCGAGAGGATCTCATTACCTTGAAACAGCTTCTATTTCTTGAGGGGCGGGGTTGGGGCTGTCATCTTGTTCTTCTTCATTTTATTCAGCCTTGTCGAACGCGGTTTAGGGGTTTCGGGCTTAGCCCGTTGGCTTGTAACCTTTCCAGCTGACGCCTGCGCAGTGGCTGCCTGGTGCTCAGCGGGGAATGAGGGAGTGGATCTAGGTAGGTATATTTTGAAACACTGCCGTTATCTATACTAACAATTATAAACCCTAAGCCCTACCTACACCCTAGCCTCAAGCCCTAAAATCCTAACCCTATGCCCACCCAGGCAAGGATCGTGATTGTCCCTTCCAGCCATTCCCCATAACCGCTAGTTGAAGGGTTACGGGGACTTAGTAACCCCAATAATTAGCTACATGGGTTTTGGGTAATAGTAATTGTAGTACAGGTTTTGGGTAAGTATATGATTATTAGGTACTTGGACCCTTAGGGTAAGTATACCTTTCACCCTGCCAGCCTATAAGTCGCAGAATAGCCCTAAACGTCAACTCTTTCGTCCGCAGAAGCCATTCCCGGAAGCCCGGGTCATCCCTAAAAACGTTTCTACACACCCCTAAACCCGAGCCCCTCTAAACCCAGAACCCTCATCCCTGAACTTGGAGCTCCCAAAACTAAAACCCTAAACTCTAAATCCTAAGCCCAAAATCCTAAACCCTAAACCCTATAACCTAAACCCTATAACCTGAACCCTGAACCCTAAATCCTAAACCCTAAACTGAACCTCCAACACGCCGTACTTGCCCTCTGAAGCCGGTCATTGGCGCCTTGTCTTTGCCCCACATTTCCTGAATGCCGTGCTCAATGATATAGGAGACCTCCAGTTTCCGTGGAGTTCACATGAGGTCAAGATTTAGGGTTTAGGGCTCAGGGTTCAGATGCGGTTAGGGTTGTTTTAATGTTTGGCTTGGGGTTTGGGCTCTAGGGTTTGGAGCTTTCGGGTTTAGGGTGTAGACTTTGGAGTTTTGAGATTTTGGGGCCTCATGCGTATGGATAAGTTCGTAGATTGACAGAGTAAGCACCCTGAATCCCAAACCCTCCGTGTTCCGCCTCACTTCGACCCTTATGGAAACATGTTTTGGCAATCCCTACGTACCCTAAACCCTAAACCCCAAACCCTAAACCCTGAACCTTAACCGCCGCCATAGTTAGAGGGCCCTCTTGAATGCGTCTCCCTGAACAGACTCCAGACTATCATCCTCAGAGACCTCAGAACAGGGTTTAGGGTTTAGGGGTTTAGGGTTTAGGGTTGAGGGACCGAGGGAGCCTTATTCTGGACGCCTAGTTTTGATTCCCTAAACCCTCATCGCTAAGTCCGGGCGCGGGTGGCCATACTTTCAACAGGGTGCAGCCTTTAGAGAAGCCGCTGATATCGGCATGCAGTGACAGGCTTTCCGAATGGTAGCCTGAATTGTTGGGACTATCAACCTAACCAAAAACCCTAAACCTGGCATGGTACGCTTGAAACTGCTGTGCAAGTCCTGAAGCTCCCTCAACCTTGGAAAAGAAAATGGAAACTATTACAATAAAATAGGATAATATATATATATATATATACATATATGTCAGGGTTATATAGGGGTTCTATAAGGATAATGGAAAAGGAAATGGAAACTACTATTTCGGGTTGATTAAACCTCCAAGCTCCCCCAAAATTCTTTAAGCCCTGATCCGACCTCATTATAGGGTTTATGCAGGCGAAGATGTCGTGACAGTAGGCTTTAGGCTTTCGGGGAGTTTGGGTTGAGGACTTAGGGTTTAGGGTTTAAGGCTTTTTAAGGTTTAGGGCTTAAGGTGTAGCAGTTCCGGGTCAGGTGTGCGGATTGAACCGTGCCGCGGCGCGGTTTAGGGTCTAGGGTCTGATTCACTGATAAAGTAACTTGCTAGACTGCCTTTTCATAGCCTGGATATTGTGTGCCTTCTGTGTATGGAGGAAATCTTGCACCGAACAATGTAACATGGTCCTATACGCCGGGACTTACATGATTGCGGGGTCCAAGGTGTGACAAGATTTCCTCCCCTAAACCCTAAACCCTAAACCATCTGTTCTGTGTTGGGGCGCCTGTGCTTTTCTTCCTTGCCTAAGCCCGAAATCCTAAGCCCCAAACCGAAGTCGCGGTTTTTGAGGGTTTATGCAAACTTGCCAAATACATCCCCTACCCCAGGTTAAGGGCAATTACAGGAAAAGAGTTCCCAATAGAAATGACATGAAGGGCATATATGGGCCATATTAAGGGGGTTAGATGCTGCGCATCCCGAGAGCCTCTACAAGTTGAAGCCCTCAACCCTCAAGCGTGTGTCGATCTATGCTCAAACAACTAGATCTTATGTCCTAAGCCCAGATCCTGAACTACCTCCTAAACCTAAATTCTACATCCCTGAACCCCTAGATCCTAGGCATAAGAGCCCCAAACCCGGAGACACTTACATCTTAAATCTTGCACCCCCAGACCCAGACCCCTAAGCTTGGAAATAGCAGGTCTCTTCATGTTCCCGGGATGCTAGTATATACGTTGAAGCCCAGCAAGAGCTTACTAAACAAAAGCTTTTCTCTCTCTACCTATCACTTTGCTTGTTGTTCTTCTTCTGCAGGCCGCATGCGTCCCCGCAAGGGGGAGCATCAGGGCTTCGCCCTGCGGCCCCTTCCCCTTTTGTTTGTACAATGCTGCGGAAAAGACACCCTGAAGGACCCGCTGCTTAATCCCCAAACCAGAAACCCTAAACCCTAAACCCTATACCGATACCCTAATCCCTAAACCCTGAACCCTAGACCCTAAACCCTAAATCCCCTCCACTCTTCTTTCTTCTTCTACCCGTCTACCCCCAGTTCAACACCAACCCCGGTCGTCGTCCACGAGGTCTCCTGCAAGTTCGTTTGGTGAATAGTCTCTATAACAATAGCAACACTAGTAATAATACTATGAATAGCAATACTAAGAGCCAGCATAATGATAATAATAACAATAGTAACGATAGTAATGAAAGTGGGATGATGTATAATAGTATAATCGTATAATCAGTATAGTAATATGATATGAATAAGAGTACAATATTAACAATGGGCTGCCTGGGTCTTACCGAGGCATGCTGGAGGGCTCCCTGCTCGCGGCAAGGCTGAGTCTTTCTAGTGATGGTTGGACGCCGAACTTCTTGGCAAAGTCAATAGTGTCCCCGTATATGGAAGAAAGAGGCGCCGTATTTCACTGAGTAGTGCGCGCACTCTGGATACATCGCACATACCCCAAAGTGTCCATGTGGGTATATGGGATATACCTGGGCCTTAAAGTAGACACTCTCTCTATGTCTCTCTCTCTCTCTCTCTTTCTCTGTATTTGCCAGCCAAATTTGGTAGGTTTCCTAAAAATAGGGGTACCTTTTTGGGCGTCACCATACTAAAAGGATCATAATATTTTGGTGGTCTATTTGGGAAAACTACCATAGTAAGGATCATAGCATTTCGGGGTCTATAGTCCCCTATTTGGGGAATCTGTTCCTTTGGCCCCCAGGACAGCGCAGTGCCTCGTAAGCGAAAGACGGATCCCAGCCTTGGGGGCGGCTTCGGGTTCAGGGTTTAAGGGGTTGGTTTAGGGTTTTAGGGTTTTAGGGTTTAGGGTTTAGGGTTTAGGGTTGGGGTTATATAAGGATAATGGACAAGAAAATGGAAGCTACTATAATGGGGTTATATAGGGTTTAGGGTTTAGG